>BLKR01003655.1:0-22500 GCA_011170035.1 Teleogryllus occipitalis | reverse complement strand
TTAATCCTCTTAAAAAAATCATTGTAAATACTTCTTCGAAGCTCAAGCAATAAAAACATTTTCTAAGACAGATAAAGCGTTAAATTACTGTTGATTTTGATATATAATCACATTTTTAAAATATTATTTTTCCGCAACAAATAATAATAATAGTAATAATAATAATAATAAAAATTAATAATAATATTAATAATATTGTAGAAAGATGGTTCTATTTCAAATTTATTGGACCAAATAGGATCAATCTACGATGATACGATGATACCAGGAATTAAGACGTATGATTCATAGACATTTATTGCTGCTTAATGTTTCGCACATTTGGCATGTGACTTGTCAAAAGCATTTGATAAACGGTTGACAATAAACATTACATTTTTTGTAGTGAAAAAACAAATGAATAAATTAAATATACATATTGAAGAAATGTTTAACAACACTCTCATGTAAAGCCTTTTTAATAATATGCAGAAGGCGTCGTCTAATTTAGTGGCTAAAACATTTATAAGTAAGCAACACAAACGAGATATATCAAGGAATGGATGTGCAAAAATTAGGAGTGAACAGCGGTAAAAAGCAATTATGGATGTTTGTTTGTTATTAATGATTTATAAATTGGATGAAGTTTCAGAATGTCACTTTTTGTATTCATAGTATCATTTAATATAATATACATTTCTGCAATTTGTCGTTTAAAAGTTAGCTTTTCATGATGTAAAATTTTGACTTTATCGAAACCAATAGAGTGGTTGAGTTCCGTTCTATGTTTTGTTAATGATGTGTACAATGCTGAATCTTTATTAATATCGTATTTGTGTTGGTAAACTCTTCTGCTAAGATATTGTTTGGTTTCTATTATTATTAAATTATTATATATTATTAAAAAGGCTTTAGATGAGAATGTTGTTAAACATTTCTTCAATATGTATATTTAATTTATTCATTTGTTTTTTCACTACAAAAAATGTAATGTTTATTGTCAACCGTTTATCAAATGCTTTTGACAAGGCACATGCCAAATGTGCGAAACGTTAAGCAGCAATAAATGTCTATGAATCATACGTCTTAATTCCTGGTATCATCGTATCATCGTAGATTGATCCTATTTGGGCCAATAAATTTGAAAAAGAACCATCTTTCTACAATATAAAATCAGGATCAACAGGAAGACATTCAACCATTCTAATATTAATAATAACAATAATTTATTTACCGGAAGTGAATTTTACGAGTGAGCGAATGAAGAATCGGAAATATACAATATATTGTATTTAATAATAAATTTTTGGAAGTCATGGACAACTGTGAAATAAACTTCAATGATTGTCAACTATGTAGTGAGAAGGTTGAATCGTTTGAAAGCTGTTGAGTTTCAACAGTGCTGATTGGGATGCACTCGCTGATTCGATAACCTACCACACAGACAAATAAACTACTGCCAGGACTGTGTGCGATATTTTATTTTCCTAATGGAAAGTGAAAACGGAGAAACTGAACAGACCGGAAATTCTATTGTGCGGATTTTCTAAGGGTTACCAAAACAGCGACATAGTCTGAATTTTCACTTTAATACAGTAGATGGTTGATTATTCAGATTTACTGAGATCTGATCCTTTTCGATTTATTATATCTTCCGAATTTTAGAAATGAACAAATAAAATGTTCGGTAGACATTTTCAATGTAAACCAAAGTTGCTAAAATATTTCATTATTCACTCTAATGGTTGCAGAAGTGCAACGGATGAATAAAACCACAGTAATAAAGTGTTTACGTTTTTAATCGCAGAAAAATATTGTAATGTTCAGTTTTGCATGTTCAGAACGTTTTATTTTTTGTGCAGTAAATCTAGGTTGCAACAAAATATAGTATGCACCTAAACAGCTTTTCTTTCGCCAGAAGTGAATCAATATTATTAACGGTCCGGATTTCTGACGTCCAATTGATTGATCTTGATTGATTAATCGTGTTTCCTGGGCGCATTAATTGCTACGATCATTAGTTCTGGAGGTGTTGTACATGTTTTATTACGGAAGGTGACGGTGTTCTTCCCCCGCTAGATGGAGTGGGGTGAGTGCCGGAGTTGACCTACAAATCGGCTTGCGGTTTTGACGTCCGATTTTTGGACGCTCAACTGAAGACGTGTCAGAGTGTCGTGAAGACGGTGATTGTCATGTAGAGGAGTATCTCTTCGTTAGTTATTTCATCACATTGTAAATTATTCATTTATATAGTTATGTATTCATTTATATTTTCTTGTGTGTTTTTGTCGTGGGTATACGAAATGAAGTGTTTGATAGGGCAGCTTATCTATTGACAGACTAAGGTGGGTCAGGAAATCAACTAATGTCCCTGCAATGCCTCTGTCCGAGAGAGAGTTCAAGTCCGAATGGTGGCAGGATTTTGGACACTAGCAATACAGCTAGGTCGAATTCAACCGCTCTCTGGAAGAGAATTCTAGTGGCCGGCTTCTCTGTGCGGTGGTGTAACGTCACCACATGGCCTGGGGATGTCGGAGGCTGACGGCCACATGGGAACGTACAAAGGCGGCGAGTAACAAAGCCCAACTGACGGAGGGCTGTGGCCCCATATGATGCAAGGCGAGCAGGGCAGTGGAGACTGATCCCTCGGTGCGCGGACATGTGTTGGTTGAGTAGACGCCCGCACCCTCAGAGAAGCTGGGGGAGGATCACGTGAGCGCCAAGATGAGTTAGCGGATATGCAGAAGAAGAGTAGATCGTTTTGAGATTGCCTCGCATACGGAGGCAACTGCTGCCCCGGGAGGCGGATGAGTATTCCTCGTGACACTGCGAGTGCGTAGCATTGGGTGTTTGGGCACCGGTGCGGTAAAGCGTCTGGGTGGAGGATGCACTAGCCTGGGGACGGGGGGAAGTGTGCGTGGGAGTCACGGAGGTAGATAGCGAACGTAACGCCAGAGCTGTACATGGTGTAAACCTTGTAAATAATCCGATTTGTAAGTAGACCTCGTGTCTGTGTTGTCGTTTCTCTACCACGACGCTACAGTAATTTTCCGTGGTTTCTCGGAAACCACAGGGGAATGGAAGCGAAGTGCCCTGACAAACGCGCCAAGAACCGCGCGATTGATCTTCCCCGTCCTTCTCCTATCGCAATCCATTACTAACAGACATTAGTACCAACATTCTACCACTCATGTCTGGAGATCAGTCGAAAGCTTAGCTCGTCCCGGCTGGGGTGGTGCCCCGCTGGTGAGTGATACCTAGTTAAGGTAATCCCGCTAGCCCACGTGAAGGGCGTCGTCGGATCTCGCCATCCAAAGGGAGATCATCATCACTAACTCTCGCGATAGAAACATACTGTGATACCTTTTTCAGGAAGTCATTTTGCTTATTTTAAAACTGAATTATTAATTTATTATATTATTAAATTTACTGCGAATTTATCATCGGTTTCACACACAACATACATTCCTTACCTGTCGCATGTGGATGTGTAATTCTATTCAGAATTACGATTCTTGGAAGTTCTATTGATTGGGATCAATTATTAGATTGATGGCAACTACTATGAATTATCTGTTTTTTTAAACAAAAAAATTAACATTTATTATTATAATCTATATATTACAGCTCTCTCAAATTTATGTGAATTACTTTCACTTTAAACATTGAAACACCGTACGGGTTTTACTATTGTTCGTAAGCTTACGTTCGTACTCTTGATCGATGGCTTCTCGGCTAACTAGCAGAATATTATTCTTGGTTTGCCAAATTTTGCTTACTTTCCTAAATTAAAAAGAATATTCTAGAATGTCCTCAACGAGAGCTATAATTAGATTTAATATTGCCTCAATTTTAACACGCAATCGAGACTTTCCCTATCTGTGTTTTGTATGAAACACCTACTCGCGACTGACTATATTCATATATATATATATATATGAAAATTCTTCCATGTACTGAGCTACCCTAATGTATATCTCATCGAAATATGGAGTTTGTTTAATTTCAACTTCAAACTCAGCCTATGTTAAAAGCCAGATCGCACCTCACCAACCGCTTACGTGTGCTCGCTTCGAAATTTTTCTAGAGACTGATATTCATGCGTCCGTCTCGACGATCACGACCATCCAACGCCCTCTTTACACTTTTTGCACATAATGTGTTCAGGGCCATGTCCATTTGCACAACGTTCTGGCATGAAGCATGGAATATTAACTCTTGTTAATCCATTGTCCTAACAACGCGTATTCTTTGACTAAAAACGATGCCATATTCCGACGCTAAATGTTGATTTTATCATTAAAAACTAATTCCAAGGTTCTTGGCTTATCACAATACATTACACTCCGGGGACTAATGATCTTAGCAGTTGCAAACCCCATCCAATCATCCAAATGTGGTGCGTGCCCGAGTGCTGAGAGTGACGAGGGGGCGTGGCGTGTTCGCAGGCAGCATGCGCGGGCTGAGGTGCGGCCCGCCGCCCTACTGGCTGGTGTGCGGCACGTCGCTGGCGGCGCCCTGGGCGCTGGGCGTGCTGCTGCTGACGGCGCAGGCGGCCGAGGAGGCCACGGGGCCCTGCGTGCTCGCCGCGCTCGCCCTCGCTCGCCGCCACCTCCGCGCTGCTCGCCGGTGAGTCACACTACCATTTCCACTACATCTTTTTTCTTTCATTAAGCCTTCGTAGTGTTGAACCGGGAGAGATGGCTCAGGGTATCAACTGATGTCACTGCAGTGCCTATGACCGGGAGGTCCTAGGTTTCAGTCCCGACTGTTGTAGGATTTTCGACACTAGCTCTGTGCTGGGTAAAATTCAGTCGCTGTTTGGAGGAGAAATCTAGCGGCCGGCTGCTCTGATCGGTAGTTTTCTGTGGTTTCTCCGATCAATTCCAGGCCAATGCCGGAGCAGTACCCTAACAACCGCGCGCGCGATCTTTTCTTCCTCCTCCTTGTGCTATTCTCACCCCTTACACATACTTACACGAACGTGTGCTACACTAGTACACATGCCGGGAGACCGGTCGGGAGCTTAGAGCTTGTCCCGGCTGGGGCGATGCTTCGCAATGGGAGATACCTGCTTGTTGAAAACCCCGCTAGCCGACGGCAGGTCAGCGCCGGACCTCGCCATTCAGCGGGGGAGGACCACCGCCACCTCCCGAGCAAAACGCATGCACTACACGTACAGGACTAATGACCTTAACAATTGAAGCGCCCGGAATCATTAACAATCAATCACTCTTATTGTTAAAAGTTACTGTCAGAAATCTTGGCATTACTTTAACGTTATATACATTAAAGTGATTATCATGAACGCAAATTAAATTTAATGAATACATGCACATTGGAAAGCAAGTGCCAAAGCTTTTTTACACCGATGATCTTGATGGACTGGTGACGAGAGGTATACGATATATATATATATATATATATATATATATATATATATATATGATAGGCAGGTTAACGGGAGAACCTTGTACATCAAATCTACACTGATTTTAACTTGTGCATTAAATTTAATGTACAAATATATTAACGTCCTTTTTGTGTATAATTCTACATTAAATTCCATGTACAATACATTAATCTACATTAAATTAATGGCATTTCTGATAGTGTAGTCACATAACATTCTTTTGTGACGGCTGATTTTTATGTAAACGAATATTTTAATATTTGTTTCACGTGAATATTCTCTTCACAAAATAATTGACACGCTATTTGGTACATAAGATAACCAAACAAATTACACACTGGTATATCTTACTTTGTCTCTTTATGACTGAAAACACTCCAAAGTCACTGAGGTTTTTCAAACGTACTATTCCGTTACAAAGTTCTGTGCACTTTTGCAATACATTTATCTGAAAATGTTGTTAATGAAAATGATGAATCCATAAAAGTAGCGCCTTATAGAGAAAAGTTAATGGAAAAAAGTATTTTGTTGTTTTAAGCAAGGGTTTGTGTTTAAATGATCTGAGGTAAAGTGCGTTTTAAATCCCCACCCTACCCGTAATGGTATTCAGATCCTTCCATTTCCATAGATTTCTAATTGTTATTGGTTGTTATTAAATTACTAAGATTCAAAAAAGTAATAATTTTTTCAAATACATAAGCCGTGCATACTTCCTCGATCAATTTTAAAATAAATGGAAATGTTACTTTTTTTTAAACTGAAACAAAACATGCACAGCATTATTTATCTCCAGAACGAAGTAGGATGCTGGTTTTTGTTTTCTTGTTAAAAGAATAACATCATCTTCAAATATGCACCCTCCTCTCTGCTCGTTTGTGCTTCACGCCTTCATTATTAAAGAAGCTCTTAATTTTTCTCATCTCTGTACGGCACATCTCTCCGCATGCATCGACGAAAGAACCCTTCTAAAATTTTCATACTGTTCCGTGGCCGTATCTTCTTCCATCGTCGTATAAAAAATACAATCGCCTCTCACAGAGAATAAGAGCAACGGCGGCGACCGGCACGTTGTAAAAGAGGTGAAGACGAATCGGGACGTTTGTCTTAAAACGTCATAGTGATCCAGTCGATCGTGTAGTCGATAGAGGAGGATTCAGAAACGCTCATCGCGCTTTAGGAGACAAATGCTTGCCGACGCGCACTTCAGATAGAAGGAGCGAAAGAGGTGCTTTTCCTGTACCTCTGGCGTCTCTTTTCTCCTCGATTCAAGTGTGAGTCTATGAATAAGAGAGAGGAAGCTCGTTAACAGCCTCAAAAGGTACATTGAAATACAGTTGATTCAGAAGGTAATTTCTATGGTAGTAATGCTTTCATCATCAGTTAAAAATCTTCATTGCATAATATCATTTCTCGTTACGCTTTTAATGTAGGTAATAAATTAATAATAGTTCAACCAATACAGTGTTGCTCTTTGGTCTAATTTAATTATATAGTACTGTTACATTTTAAGTATTTTTAATTTGTGATGAAAAGAAACGATGATATTTTTAATTTGTTGTAACGATTTGCGCATGCAGCGATGAATGGCAGCAGAATGAGAATGTTCGAATTGCCTAGCGTATTACGTAATAAAAGAGACAGCATTAAAATGCTGCAGTCAAAAGGCGATTTTCGTTAGACAAAGCTCGAATTGTGGGCTCCTGATATTTAAAAAGTGGAAAAAACTTATTACAAAAGACAGTAAATTACTTCTAACACGCTTTTTCAACATAATTCACGTAATGTGGCTTTTTAATTCCGACAGAAATTCGATGCATCGAAAGTTCAAACTTTTACGACGTCATCCTAAATTTACAGTACTGAAAATAGATATTTTTTCTTAATAAAATAGAAATCTTTGAGTATTGACATGTTCAATTATTTTAAATATGAGTAGTTTTCAAATAATCTTCCGAGAAGTACAGGAAATTTTTAAACAACTAATTTCTCAATAACGACTCCAAGTTTTCCTTGAGTAAGGCAAAGAATGCTTATAAAAGTGGACTAGGTTTCATGTTTGGTAAACACACTGTATTTTCCAAAATTTCAAAAACCCACTATTATTAAACTTCAATTTAGATTATAGAGAGGTTTTTTATTTAATAAAATTGTCCTAAAAATAGGTTTTTAATAAGGTCATGTACAAGGTTTTTGAAAATACGAGTTTATTTTTTGTAATTTTTGCAGGTTGTTTTTAAAAAAATGTTAAAAAACGGCTCCAATTTGTTTCTTTTTTTCTGAATACGTTCGCTGATAAAAATGTCGTAGTTCCCATTTTCTTTGAGTTTTATTTATTTTCAAAAACTTAGTTTTCAAATATTTGGATAAAGAACGTACTGTTGTACCATCACTGTTTTCATTATTTTTATCTCCGTCTTATCTTGTTTCACATATATTTATTTTAATTACAGATATCTCCGACATTTCTAACAGTTCGTTTGAGGAAGAAATGTATAATGTTCTAATGGATTATTTTCCATTACATTGTTTAGAGAATATATTTTTAGGTAAAAAAAATATTTGAGAAATTTTTCAGTTAAGGTACAAGTATCGATGTATACCTCGGATGAAACCCTTGAATAATTCAGGAATAAGAAAAAAATCAGTGATGTTTACAGTAAATATGGTACAGAGTTACTACTAATTGCTTTGAGAGTCGCCGGGAAACACGATTTGTTCACCCGGAGCACAACCCAACTGGGACGGGTAGTAGGCAATATTGCCATTGGTGTATGAAACATCGCAGAGAAAACCTCAAAATCCGGGTACAGGGCTCGGTTATTCCAGCGATAAATCTTACGCATGGCCCCTGCGTAGCGGTGCGTCGGTGCGAGTGCTTGCGGGCAGGTGTTACGCACTGCCTGTGCCACCGACAGAAGCAACGCAGCCACCACTGCAGCCACCACTGTTACCGCCGTCACCAACATCACAACCATCACAATCACCACCACCACAACCGCCACCGCCACCGCCACCGCTGCCACTACCACTAACACCCCCCACTTGCTTCCACTTTGAATAAACCTACCGTACCCTCTCTGTTCCTACTGCTCGTTCACTCGCTCCAGCACATCCATTGCTGCGGCCATCGTGTTTTTACAATTCCATTTGGTAATCTTCACTGTTGTCTCGCCTCCCCCTCTTGACCATTCCGCTCGGCAGCACTGCTGACATTATGGTTTCCTGTAATATAGTGTTGCCATATAATGGACTTTTCTGTCTCAGACTTCGGCACATCACCTTTTTATGTTAGTATCTCCTCTTTCATTGACTGACGCAACAACCTTTTGATGGCTCAGGGCATTAACTCGTGTCATTGCAGTGCCACTGTCCGAGAGGACCTAAGGTTCGAGTCCCGACGGTGGCAGAATTTTCGACACTAGCTAGATAGCTAGGTTGAATTCATCCGCTGTCTGAAGGAGAATTCTACCGGCTGGCTGTTCTGATCGGTAGTTCACTGTGATTTCTCCGATCAATACCAAAGAATGCCAGAGCAGTACCCTAAAAACAGGTTCGCGAACCGCGCGCGACCTTTCCTTCCTCTTCCTAGTCCTATCAACACCCTTACTCACACATACGTACACTTACATGCACTACGCTGTTCTGCATGCCGGAACTCCATGACTTTCATTCATACATTCGCCACCGTTTCTGGTATAACATTATCAGTAACCAAACCAGTAATCATAGTCATTATCCTCAGGTCGTTACTACTATCTCCTCTACCACCAATACAACCAATATCAGGACATGCACTCATACCTCCTCATTATGAGAACCACCAGCAAACGTTTACCACAATCACAACAACCACCACAGCCACCTCATCTACCACCACCACTTAAAAACCATCATCAAAACGAACAGCATTTTCCCAACAATTACAGAGTTTTCGTAGCTTTATAAAAATATCTTTATAGCAATTATCACTATCACTATCATTATTATCATTAGCTCTGACCCTTTGTGATCTAGGCACCCGCTCTGCCCTTCACCGTTCCCTCCGCGGGGCGGCGCTGTCGATGTCGCGCCGCGCTCCGCCGCCTCCAGTCTCAGGGCGTGTTTTTAATTTCGCCTCCCGGCGATAATTAAACGGAGCGGGCAAATTGCTTCCATTCATTATGAGCGAGCGAGGCGCGGCCCTGGAGCGGCGCTGGCGGCGGCGGCGGCGGACGCCCGCAGGAAGGGGCGCAGGGACAATGATGTAATAGAGGCGCCCCACGGACGCCACCGGCGGCGGAGGCGCGGTTCGCCGCCGACACCTCGCCCCGCACCGCCCCGCACCCTCCGCCACGCCCCGTTTGGCGACTCCCTCTTGCCCACTCGCGTCACCCTACATTGATAGAACCGCACAGGCCCGCCCCGCCCTGCCCTTGCCCTGCCCCGCCCTGCTCCCTGCCTCGGCCTCCCGCCTCGCCTCGTCTCTGCCCTTGCCCTGCTCCTGCTCCTGCTCCCCGCCTCGCTCAGACCTGCAGCCCTCTGCCCCACTTTTTTCACCCCAGTAGCGACTCCATCCTCTTGCTGACCTGCGTCACCCTACATTGCCTGAACCACACAGGCCCGCCTCCACACACCGCCCCGCACAGCTCCCGCCCTCCCGTCCAGTAGCGACTCCCTCTGCCTACGCGCGTCACCCTACATTGCCCGGAACCGCTCTGGTCCTCCCCACGCCACTGCACCCCCACCGCCCCCGTAGCGCACGCCCTTTCCCCGCCTCTTGGCGACTCCCTTCCTCTTGCCGACTAGCGTCACACTACATTGCCTGAACGGCTTCCTGCCCTTGCCTCTGTCCCTGTCCTGTCCCAGCCTGGCCCGGCTCCGGCCTGCCCTCCGTGCCCTGCCCCAGAAGTGCTCACCCAGGCCAGGCCAGGCCTGGCCTGCTCCTGCTCCCGGGCTCCCCTGCCCCCCTTTTGCCCCGCCCCGCCCTGCCCCACCCCAATGCCCTGTACTGCACCGCACTGCTCCACAGCCCCCACCCTTCCCACCTCGCCCCCTTGGCGACTCCTCCCCCTACTCCGCCTCGCGTCACTCCCACATTCTCCGCACTGCGCCTCCCCTGCATTGGGTGTGTGCCCTGCCCGACCCACCACTGACGGTGCCTCTCTGCTAATCCTTTCCTCACCTCACGCCACCTCACATTGCTCCAAGTCCGTCGCCCTGTCTCGCTGCACCCACAGTCGTGACTCCACCCCTCACCGCCCTGCCCTTGCGCCAATTGCCCCACTCTCATCGTCGTACCGCTCCGTTTCCCTCCCGCTAGGCCCCACCTCGCCCCCACATTGCCTCCCCCTGCCTCCCCCAGCCTCCCTGCCTCCCCTGCCTCCCCCCCTGCCTCCCCCTCTGCCTCCACACCGTATCCCCGCCCTGCCTCCCCACGTTCCTTCCCTGCCCTGCTTCCCTCGCTCCTTGCCTCCCCACCCTGCCTCCCTACCCTGCACTGACCCTACCCTCCCTGCCCCAGCCCTGCCCTGCCTCCCTGATCTGCCTATCCGATCTACTCCTCCCGCTCTGCTGCCCTGTTCTCCTACTCCTGCCTTGCCCACTCCTGTTCAAGCCTGTCCTTCCCGTCCGCCCCGTCTCCCCTCCACACCCTGCATCCCCGCCCTGCCTCACCGCGTTCCTCCCCGCCCTGCCTCCCCGCCATGCCTCCCCGCCCTGCCACCCCGTCCTGCCGCCCCGCCCTGCCTCCACGCCCTGTCTCCCCACCCTGCCACCTTGTCCGCCCTGCCTGCCCGCCTTGCCTGCCCGCCCTGCCTGCCCGCCCTGCCTCCCCGCCCTGCCCCTCCGCCCTGCCCCTCCGCCCTGCCCCTCCGCCCTGCCTCCCCGCCCTGCTCTGACCCGCTCCGACCCTCCTTTCGCAGGAGTGCCGCACCGCGCCGCGCTTCCCCGCACCGCGCTGCCACACATTGTTCCACACTGTGCCGTCCTAACTCGCCGCACCCACTACCACATACCTTCCCGCCGCACCACACTGCTTCAACCCGCTGTTCCCCCTTCCGACCCGCTAGCTAGATAGAGTTCAGTCGCTGTCTAGAGGAGAATTCTAGCGGCCGGCTACTCTTGTCGCTAGTTTTCTGTGGTTTCTCCTACGTCAGGCGAATGCCGGAGTGGTACCCTAACAAATGGGTCAGGGACCGCGAGTGATTTTTCCTTCCTCTTCTTTCTCCTATTCTCACAGATTATTTACACACACTTTAACTTAGATGCACTACACCACCACACATGCCGGGAGACCAGTCGGCAGTCGGGGGCTTAGAGCTTGTCCCTGCTGGGGCGGTGCCTCACTGGTGGGAGATACCTGCCTAGGGAAATGCTCGCTAGCCGATGACGGTTGGTCGGCGCAGGATCTCACCATCTAGCACGAGAAGATCACTGCCACTTTCCGTGGAAAGAATCATGTATTACACGTACGGGATTAATGACCTTGACATATGACGCGACCGAAATCACTAATTAATCAATTAAAACCACTCAGGGCCGTAATATCCTCCGTGTCTCCTCCCCTCCCCGCCTCGCTCAACATCGCCTCAAATGGCATCCACCCGTCCCACCTCACCTTGCTTTGCCCCGCTCCGATCCGCCTCCCGCGGTACAACTTTTCGACTCCTCCCCAGCCCCTCCCCGCCCACCCCTCCTCCACTCTTCCCTTTTCCGCTCCTCATTCCCTCGCCCCTCCTCGAACCTCTCCTGCTCCTCGTCCTCCCCCACTTCCGCCCTCCCCGACCAGTTCTCCCCGCCTCTCCACCCTCCCCGCCCTCCCCGGCATCTCTGCCCTTCCTCGTCCCCTCGCCTCCCACGCCCCTATACTCCCCTCCCCCACCCCTCCTGCCCTTTCCTGCCACGAGCCGCCACGGTTTGCTTCCACCTGTGCCCCCCCGTCCCACAGCCTCTCTTCCTGCCCCGCCCCGTCCCGCTCCACCGTTTCACCCAGCATTCCCGACTCTGTTCCCCGCGCGCCATCCCGCCTCGCTCATCACCATCCCTCGTCAAGCTGCCGCCCTCCCGCGCCCCGCCTGCTCGCAGATCCTCGCCGCCCCTTTTTATTGGGGTGCGCTCGGTCCGCCGATACCTTCACCGGCGCCCCCCGCTCCTCGCCTTTCACCTTTGGCTTCATTGATCTTCCCTAAAATTCCTCGTGACCGAACTCGCGCCTTCATTATCTTTTTATTTCACGCGCTGTCCTTGGAACTTTGTCCTACGAGATGCTCGGAGTTGTAGTTTATTTTCCGCCGTGTTCAAACAAATGTTACCATTTTCCCCAAATCTGAGAAAATACTCCTTAGAATATAATTTAAATGTAACCACACACAATGTTAAAACCATTACTTGTGCCAGTAAATTGGCATAGAGCTTGGCATTTTAAATTTTTTGCGTTTGCTTTCGTGTTTGCTTTTTTGTCATTCTGGCTGCCAATCTCGCCTCCAATCCGTGCTCTCTTTTTGCTCATTTCGCTAATCGCCTTCAGAATTTTCGCCATGATCATTCCTGCGTCACTTTTCGACTACTAGATCCTACAGCGACCACTGCAATTTCCATTGTTTTTTTGAACTTTGAGGGTAACGGTAGAGGAACTCACATACTGTATACGGATGACACACAAACATCCATGCCCTGGGCGGGAATAGGACCTGCGACCCTTCAAGCATGAGGCAGCTATGGCCCTTCAGTCATAGCGATCTTCGCTACTCAGGTCGACTCCTGTGTCTTTATTTACTGCAATTTTTACCTTTTATCTTTCGGTATAGGTCTCCTGAGTGGCTCGAATTTGAGTGCTGAGATTTCTCTTCCTCTTTCGGTCGCCTGTGCGCGCGCCTCCCAGATTGTGTTGCCCGTCGCCTGTAAAACTACCTTCCATATCCCTGTGGCTCCATTGATGGCGACGTGTTCCTCTCATCCTGATCACTAGAGCCGGGAAGTTTGGCAAAATGCCTTCTCGTCGTTACTATTTTATGACCTTTAATAGTAGGGATCACTTACTTATACTTGTAGGGTTGTATTAGTAGATTTGTATTGTGTCTATTTTAGCGTCTATGCCTATTTGTGCCACTTTGCCTTATTTTTGCCTTTTTCTGCCTTTCCCTCGATATTAGAAGATTTTATTTTGCCCTTTTTTACATATATATCTGCAAGCCTGGACAACTCGAAGGCACGGTAGTGTTTTTTGCCTTTCTAAGGAAGCAGACAATGTGATAAAAATTTAAATGAAAAAGGAAGATAACAATCAAAATTTTTGATTTCTTCATTGAATGCTTCATAGTTCGATCACGAGCTATCCCATTCTACTTTTCAGTATGACCATTCTCATCCTATTGCGGACAGCTCTCTATATATGATATAGCCTTCTCAGTGTTTGCGATAGCACAAGAGCAAAGAACGAAACATATAATTTCGTTTTCACTGATGTCCTTTTCAAAATCACAGTAGTGTTCACAGTAACATTTTCAGAGACAGCGTCGCGATAATAAGAAATTTGTACCCATCTTACTGTGTGGTCTTGCGGAATCAAGATTTCTTTCACGTAAATTTACAGTTTGAATAATTTGAATTATTATTATTTATAATTCCTTTTACATGTGAGTTTTCATTGTTTACCTACTTTCTTCCACTCATAGTCTAGCTAGAATAAATTCCATTTTGCCTGACTATTTAGGGTAAAATAAATGCCTTAACTTCCGGAATCTACTGATAAAATTCTTTTGCCCGGTGTTTACCTTTGGGTTCACTGCTTTCTTTTCATCGTAGATGATCCAGGACTTTCGCTATTGATTTGAGCCCTAGTCCTTCGATTCTTTATGAAGTTCTGAGCTTTTTAAATTTCTGTGAAACTATTCTGTTTGAAGACATACACTATGATTTTCCACCAGACTGATATCGACTGCCAACGTATTCTCCGGCGTCGTTACAGCTTCTTTCACTAAAAAATCTACTCCTGCTATTGCAACTGTATCCACCCTAGCCTGGGCCCTCTATTTACTTGTTTCTTCCTCGCACATTTTCGTCACAATTAAACTCGTGCGTTCATTAAAATTTGATTTGATGCATTGTAACTGGGTTTTGTCTTGGTTCTACCTGACTCGCATCTCTACACAGCTCTCTCTGTCCATCTATAGTTGAACTATTGTCTCCATTACTCTTATCCGTTACGGTCTCTGTTGTCTCTACGCCATCTTTTGATTGCATGTTTTCGGTCTTGGTTATTTTTCGCATCTAACGTCCTATTTCTCTGTCTCATTCAGAATCAAGTAATCACGATAAATATTTGATTTCATTTCTCAACTTGACTTTTGCCGTATTGCTTTTTATCAGGATCATATGAGACGAAAATAGTTTGTTAACAACGTAACGTCGTTTTCGTCGCACCTCAGCCTTCAACCTTCATTAGTACACACTATGTCGTCTCCTCGGAGTGCTCCCAACAGTCTCTTGTAATTTCGTCCGCAGTCCCTTATACTCTCGTTCCTCCCTCTCCTCTTCTGAACTCAATCCTTGCCCTACAATTTTCCCTTGACTCCGGAGCAATAGCTGACGAGCACTCTGTTCGTTAAACAACCACCCGCCTATGAATCTGCCAGCACTCATGGTACAGGATGTCACTGCTTCTGTCATTATCTCCAATGTTTTCGCAATGTCACCCGATATGATCACGTGTTCTTAAATCTATACCCATGTTTACAATATTGATTATAAGTTCAAGAGAATTACGTATAGAAGGTGGAAAGATCGCAAGTTAAAAATGATAAATATTTTTTCTAATTTAAATTTGACTTTTTCAATCTTGAAGTCGGAACGCGAGATGTCTTCTGAGAAAATTACAGTTCATTGTTGATTATAAAAAAAATAAAATATTTGATTCTTTTTTAGTTATTATTAGGTAGAAGGAGGAAACAAAGAGAAGAGCCTAGAGTTGTCACTTATCTCAACCACGATTTTATCTCCCAATAGGTGCGAATTTTGAAGCGAGATAGAGGAAACTAACTCCGAAGCAGTTTTATTTTTCTCAGTTGGTTTTACATTTCTCAGTAAACTTATCTCTGTATGTCCTCTTCAATATCTTTTTCCTCCTAGCTTTTAGTCAGTATGTAGTTTTTATTTTCTTCTTCCGACGAATAGTTTCCCTTCCTTCTCTGTGTTCTCCAAATCTTCAAAATTTTCCCGAAATTTTCTCTACATGGTTTGGCTTGAAATTTTTTTAAATTTTGTGTCTGCTTCGCAGTCTTTCAACTTGTCTTTTATTTTCAATTTTTGTTGTTTTCTGATCTCGTTGGTTTTCTTTTTTTGTGGCGAAGCTGGGCCAGCATTGTCCGACCCACAAGCCGCTTGTCCCCCTGCCAACAACTGCCCGTGCACATCGCCCGTCCTCCAGCCTCATATAGCGGATACACACCTGTGTAGTCCCTTCCCAGGGGATGCATGAGTGACGCGTGATGGGGGGCTGAGGGCGGGCTGAATTGACGTCGACGAGAGCCTGCGGGGTGGAGAATCTGCACGGACTGTCACTCACAGTATAACGGGATGTCATGTAAGGGTGTGTCACTTGAGGACAAAGAATCTCTATGTTTATTCAGCTTTTGTGGGACATGAGCATCGAAGGACACGAGATAAAATGGAAGTTAATTTTCTTGTGTGCTATCCAGCAACACTGTTCAACAAGGCAGTTTTTTGAGAAGTGCGACAGGTGAATAAATTATGATGGAAACTTCTAAGGAATTATCGAAGTGTAATTTAAATTCAATTCCAGATTATGTAGCAAACTACTTGAGGACCTGTAAATACTGGTATGTTACGGTAGGTATGAATTATTTGTGATCCTTACATTTTGCTTCTTTTTGAGTTTACAAAACTAAATTTTCCGCTCAATTCCTTATTTCAGAACTGTAATTAAAATTACGTCATAGCCTACTACATTTTTGATTCTCAAGATTTTTAAATTGAATTTCTGATTTAAAGCCCCTGATGGTCTCTGCAGCTAGACCCCGAGCAATGTTTTAAAATCTCTGTGGACTCTGCAGCTAGTCTTCGAACAGACTTTTATCATCGATACAAGTGACAAATAGGAAACCTGGAATAAAAAAGAAATTGTGATATTGGGGTTTTAACGTTAGGTTTCAGAAGTGCCACCGTCTCTATACAAGTATTACGTATTCCTTAACAATACATACAAATTACGTATTCCTTAACTTATTAGCTTTGAATATTCTGAATTTTTTTAAATTATTTATTTTAGGTCGCTTTAAAACATCTAAGGTCATTAGCGACCACTATAGGTTTATAACAGAGATATATTTTACAAATTAAGATGAAGAGATGTTGTTTCGCTTTTGAAATATCCGAGGCATTCAAATGACTGAGATTTTGAGCGGTATGATGTGTGCAGGGAGCTGGCCAACACAGCACAACGTTCAATCCTGGAGGACCGGAGCTTTTCTTTCAGGGGTTTCCATCCCTTTGGCTGATTGCTTCCACCATAGCTTAAGGAGTCCAGCCTATTCGCGAAGAAGTAAAACAAGACGTGTTATCACGGAAGAATAAATTGTGGCTGGATAAATGCGATTATATAGAACAATTTATAGATGGAGAACAGAGCTCAGAAGCCTGGAAATTAATTAAATCTATTAAAACAAATGAAAAACAATATTGCATTATCAAACATCAGCATCAATAAATGGAAAGAGTACTTTGGAAGACTGCTGCTAGAAAACAGAAACTTCAAGTCAAACAAGGAAGTGAAATTTGAGCAAAGTGTAGATCTGACAATTGAAGATTTAGAAAAAGCGCTTAAGATCATGAAATCTAATAAGTCATCTGGACCGGGAGATATTCCGGCAGAACTACTGAAATATGGTCCCTATAAACTGCACCAAATGTTCGAACACATGTTTTCAAGGTGCATGAATGGAAAAGATCCTCCTTAGGAGTGGCGAACATCTCACCTGACGCCGATCTATAAGAAAGGATCTAGAGACAATGAAACAAACTACAGAGGAATAGCAGTGATTGGATCTATGGGTAGATTGTACAGCAAAATAATCCGAAATAAAATAGGAGAGATAAAAGGTAAAATCGGAGAGAAACAATGTGGTTTTACTGTCGGTAGGTCGGTCATAGACAATATATTTACATTAAAACAGCTTACAGAAAAGATAATAAGGAGAGCTAGGGAAGTTCATCTGGGTTTCATTGATCTTCAGAAGGCGTATGAAAATGTACCAGTTGATAGAGTATGGAAAGAAATGGATGGACTTAAAATAAATGATAATTTAATTGGAGCCACACAGAATCTATATAAGAACAATACCTCTCAGATTAAGATCTACGGTAGGCTCGCAAATCAATTCCTGGTCAGTAAAGGTCCTCGTCAGAGCTGCTGTCTTTCCCCAACACTGTTTACAATCTATCTGCATCAAATTCTATATCAGTGGGAGAAACAATGCAGAATAATGGGAATGACGATCGGGGAGAATAAATTATATACACTATACTTTGCCGATGACCAAGTAGTGATTGAAGAAGATGCGGACGATTTGAGTTTCATGATCCGTAAACTTAATGAACATTTTTTAAAAGCAGGACTTAGTATCAACATGAACAAATCTGAATACCTGGCAGTTGGGAACAATGAGATTGAAGATCTTCTGAAAAATGGGGGAAAATGAAAGGAGTAAACAAATATAAATATTTGGGTGTACTCTTTAACAAAAAGGGTAATAGCCAAGAAGAAATTGTGAGACGAATATGCTTGGGGAGAAACGTGACACGAAGTATAAACTCTGTGTTATGGAACAAAACCATCACTAACACTACTAAAAGACGTCTTTTCTCCACACTAGTCAAGAGTGTTACAACGTACAGCTCAGAAGTTTGGGAAGTTAATAAATGAACAAGAGAGAAGCTGTTGGCTCTTGAAATGGACTACTGGCGTCGAAGTTGCTGTTACAGCAGACGTGACAGAATTAGGAACGAATAAATAAGAAAGAAAATGGATATAAAGAAATCTATCCTTGACGAAATAGAGAAAAAAACAAATCGTTTGGTATGGTCACGTTATGCTGCGTTATGGTTTTTCTGGAGTCTCGGAAGGAAAACGGAGCACATCAATATTTAAGAATAAGATAAGCTGTTTGAACGCGCGCCAACGCGCATGAATACAATCCGAAAATGGAAACTACGAACTATATCCGTAAGAGAGCGTCTCGGTAGTGTATGCGACACCGAGAGTCGGGAGCAAGAAAGCTTTCTTTTCTGAAGTAACAGCTGGAGAGTGAGGACCTACCGATCACGAGAAGGCGGCACCTCGTACTGCTACGGACTTCAGGACTGCATCTACGATAAAAACTCTTCAAGACATTCGAGGAGGTAATTATCATATTACAATGCATTAAAACAATTCATCAGGAAAAGGATGAAAGTATAAGTGACGCATTTAAAATCTTTGTAAGAGAGAGGAGTGTGAATAGCATGAAACTAACGAGGCCATTCATTTCTTTTCTTTGCAGTTTTTTTTATTTTATATTTATTCTTCTTATACAATAGACTCAGTTGTCGTATTGTAGATTCTTTTAAATATGGAATTAAAAGCTAGTTACATTCTATAAAAGAATACGAAAAGAGTATCAACGGAAAACGAGACGGAGGCCACATCGTGAGTTGAACAACTGTACTGGAAAGGGGCGACCGTGCGGTTCTGCAGAGGGGCGGCTTTGCTCCCGACCGAGCTGCAAGGACAAGGACATCGAGCGATTGGAAGAGTCGACGACGCAGATTTCTCTACGCCGTGAGAAGACACAGTAAGGTCGTGCCAACTTGAACAATTTGTAGATATTAGAAGGAATAATTTGTTTCGGAAAGAAAGTATTAGTACAGGTTCTTTATACCGATATTCTGTGAAAAATAGAATCAATCTTTTCTTTCAAGAAAAACTTAGCTAATTGTAAAGTTGCAACTAGGAAATTTACGACTGGAATGATTAGGCAAAGTTTTAAGTATTCTTTGAAATTGATTTAAATGAGAGAAAGGAAACAGTGTAGTTAATTATTACGAGTGTAAGTTGTTTTCTTTTTTTCAGCAAGACAAAATTCTTGTATATGTAAAGTGTTTTATGTTCATTTACTGTAACAGCAATTTAATTAGAATATACTTAAGTGGAAAGTGATTCGACTTGAGTTTCTGTGTAAGTGCATTCAATCCACAACGGCCCACATGACCCTGATCCCCGCTATTCTAATTGTATTTTTTATTTTGCGCCCACCTTGAAAACCCATTCTGAGCTAGCCGGCGGAGGGGTGGGTCGCAACTGGCGCCCATAAGCGGGGCTCGATTATTGGATGCATTTACCAAAACTCGATTTGAGAAAAACTGAGACCAAAATTTGGTGGAACCAAAATTTCTAGTACAATTGAATCACAATTCACTAAGATTGCTGAACAGGTTACAGAGAACAAAAAAAGGTGTTGTGTAAAAGTGTGTTTTTCTGGAGTGTTTTTCAAAAAGGGTATTATATGAAAGTGTTATCTGTTCGAGATAGTGTTTGGTATTTGTGTGTGTAATAATTTGTAAAAAGTGTATTGTGTCTGGGAAAGAGGATTGATTGATTCTAGGCAGTTAATACAGTCAAAATGGCAGATAAATATAACGCGGCTAGGAATTTAACTACCGTTGAAGGATCGTCTGGGGATTCAGATAGCGATAGGGAAGTCGGAGGACAAGCTCCAAGTACCATGATCGCGAAAGAAACGGTAGAAGTAGAACAAGGAACGTCAGGAGAAACTAGCATGACCTCGCCGACGGAATCACAGCAAACGCCAACACGAGATCCGGATGGGGAACAACGAAACCTCGACAGGGCAAATTTAATGATGCAACGATTAATAGGACAATTCATGCAGCAATTAGATACGAGGTTAGGAATGCAGAATGAAAAGACAGAGGAAAATATAAAGAAATTAGGGACTAACTTAGAAACAAAATTAGAAGAAAATAACTCGGCAATAAATGCATTAGAAACTAAATTAGAGGAGAACAAGAATGCCTTAGAAACAAAATTAGAAGAAAATAATAGGAAGTTAGAAGATAATTTAAAAATACAATTCACTGAATTAGCAGAACAGTGGAAGGTCGAATTTAAGAATGAGATTCAACAAGAATTAGGGCAGGAACACGAGAAGTTAGAAAAAAAATTCACGGAACTGGGTCATGAATTAAAAGAGAAGATTGATCAAGTTACGAAAGGATTTGAAAATAGGATCGAAATGCAATCAGATCTTATAACCACCGTGTCCGACAGGCAGACTGAGATAGAACAAGGTGTAGAGAAGTTTCAAAAATTAGTTACTGAACAAGTTAAGGTTCAAGCTAGTAAATTAGATAGTGGAATAAAAGCTCTTTCGGAACAAGATGTGGTTCTACAACACCAAATTACAGCATGTACGAATGACGTTGTAGAATTTAAAAATCAAATTGAAAATTTACCATCGAGTGGAGGAAGCGTTCCGCACACGTATTTTTCATTACCGTGTACTCCTAAATTTAGTGCAGCGGGAGATGAAAATCCATGCGTATTTATGAGGCAGGTGGATATTTTCTTTTCTTTAAATTATGTTCCGGACAATAAGAAAACTCACATAGTCTATCAGATGATGCAGGGTAATGCACGAATATGGGCAGATAGTTTAGGAGAATTACCAAAAACTATGACAGAATTTAAAGAAAAATTTTACTCAAGATACTGGAACAATGAAACTCAAATTAATTTCAAAGTTAATGTAATGTATGGTACGTGGAAGAAAGGTACGATGTCCATGCAAGAATATGCAGAGGAGAGGTTAGCTTGTTTCAAATTATGTACTCCGACGATCCCGGATGACGAAATTGTCTGTTTGTTAACACGTCATTTTCCGTCAGCTACACAAAATTTGCTTAAGAATCTCTTGCCAATGTCCACGGAAAAGTTAATAACGCAGCTGGGATTGTATGATGCGACTTTGGTGTACAATGAGAGGTTACAGAGAGCAAGGGCAAATGTTAGTGGGCCGGTAGAAAGCCAAGACAGCAGGCAGCAGCAACATTATGTAAGCAAATCAGAGAAAGGAGGAACTTACAAATCGAAACAGCACGTAGAAGAACAGACCTATGCTAGACAAGATAGGACGCCGTCTAAAGATAGGAATAGAAAAAATTCTATTGATAGAGGAGTTTTCCAAAACAGAAATACTGAACCCAGTACATCTCGCGGACATGAGTCGGAAAATTAGCAAGGTTTGTTTCGACACGCCATCCCGCCGCAAACCTAATAGAAGAATCTAGGGAAGAAGAGGTGGCGATATTATCGATCGAATTAATCTCATTTGATGACGAACCGTGGAACGAAGAAGAACAAAAGCAGATCGGATCCAGGCGACAGTGTCCGAAGCTTAAAGTTAAATGTGAGGGTGTTGATACGTCAGTACTAGTGGATACAGGTTGTGCGACCTCCGTCATAGCGGAAAGTTTGTTGAATGAATTGAAAAACCAGGGAGTGGAGGTACCTACATTGCCGCTCGTAAAGTCTTTTCTGATAGGTGCGAATCGGAAAAAATCAAAGCCAATAACAAGACAAGTTTATTTGGATATAGAGATAGGCAAGAATAAGTATCAAGTTGTGTGCCTAGTAGCGCCGGAACTTTTATATCCGCTCATACTGGGAATCGATTTCATGAAACAATACGGGGTTGTTATCAACTTAGGAAAAAATACCATGACGTTAAAACCGAATAATCAACAGGATCTCGAATTTGATTCGTTCACATGGAATTATTGGGAGGCGAATTGTTTGGAGGAAGAAGATGTGAAGCTGAAAATTCATTCGCATGTGCAAGGAAATTCTAATCTTAATGAAAATCAGAAGAAACAATTAATTGAAGTATTACTTAGGAATCAGAAGGTGTTTTGCAAAAACAAGAATCCAGTAAAAGATTTTCAATTCGAAATAGAACTAACAGATAAAACGCCATTCACGGGTTACCAATATGTCATTCCAGAAAAACATAAAGAGGAGGTGGATAAGCTCATTGCTACAATGGTTAAAGATGATATTA
>BLKR01003654.1:0-135993 GCA_011170035.1 Teleogryllus occipitalis | reverse complement strand
ACTCGTGATAATAAAGCAATTGCAGATTTTTGTTTTTCTCTCAAACGAAGAATTTAAAAAAAATGATATTAAATAGATAATTAAAAATCTATTACGTACCAGAGCGTTTTTTTTTAAATTGATTTTTGTTCAAGAGAGAAATACAAAGCTCTAATCATAGGGACCGGCTGTTAAAGGCAATAAATAAGCAGATTTTGGAATTTATTAAGTTAAATTGTTTATTAGAAAATACAAATAAAAATATTAAGTAGATTAATCATTCATTATTGTTCCTGTATTTTGGTGCATAGGTTGCACTCTTCAGTTAAGTACCTTGTGATACACGACATTTTTTGTTTTATTATCAGGCGCAGGTTACAACAGGCAACAATGACCGCTAACATGCGAAATCACGCAAAAACGTGCAAAAACGTGCGTTCTCACACAGGAACGTTGTCGAACGGGATAAACAGTACCCTATATCCGTCTCCTGGTTCTAAGCTTCCTGCTCACCAATTTTCAGCCAAATCGGTACAGCCGTTCTTGAGTTATAAATGGTGTAACTAACACGACTTTCTTTTATATATATAGACTAGCTGACCCGGCGAACTCTGTTCCGCCTTAACAGCCGGTCCCATCTTTTTCTCGCGTCGCACTTACTGTGAGAAACTGTACTATCCTTGTTGCACTCGTGATAATAAAGTAATTGCAGATTTGTGTTTTTCTCTCAAACAAAGAAGAATTTAAAATAAAACGCTCTGATATTAAATAGATAATTAAAAATCTATTACGTAGCAGAGCGTTTTTTTGGAATTGATTTTTGTTTAAGAGAGAAATACAAAGCTGTAATCATAGGGACCGGCTGTTAAAGGCAATAAATAAGCAGATTTTGGAATTTATTAACTTAAATTGTTTATTAGAAAATACAAATAAAAAATTAAGTAGATTAATCATTCATTATTGTTTCTGTATTTTGGTGCATAGGTTGCATTCTTCAGTTAAGTACCTTCACGCGAAAACATGCGAAATCACGCGAAAACGTGCGAAAACGTGCGTTCTCACACAGGAACGCTGTCGAACGGGATAAACAGTATCCTATGTCCGTCTCCTGGCTCTGAGCTTCCTGCTCACCAATTTTCAGCCAAATCGGTACAGCCGTTCTTGAGTTATAAATAGTGTAACTAACATGACTTTCTTTTATATATATATATATATATATATATATATATATATATATATATATATATATATATATATATATATATATATACTAGCTGACCCGGCGACCTCTGTTCCGCCTTAACAGCCGGTCCCATCTTTTTCTCGCGTCGCACTCACTGTGAGAAACTGTACTATCCTTGTTGCACTTGTGATAATAAAGCAATTGCAGATTTGTGTTTTTCTCTCAAACAAAGAAGAATTTTAAAAAAACGCTCTGATATTAAATAGATAATTAAAAAATCTATCACGTAGCAGAGCGTTTTTTTAATTGATTTTTGTTTAAGAGAGAAATACAAAGCTGTAATCTAAGGGACCGGCTGTTAAAGGCAATAAATAAGCAGATTTTAGAATTTAAGTTAAATTGTTTATTAGAAAATACAAATAAAAAAATTAAGCAGATTAATCATTCATTATTGTTCCTGTATTTTGGTGCATAGGTTGCACTCTTCAGTTAAGTACCTTCACGCGAAAATATGCGAAATCACGCGAAAACGTGCGAAAACGTGTGTTCTCACACAGGAACGCTGTCGAACGGGATAAACAGTATCCTATGTCCGTCTCCTGGCTCTAAGCTTCCTGCTCACCAATTTTCAGCCAAATCGGTACAGCCGTTCTTGAGTTATAAATGGTGTAACTAACACGACTTTCTTTTATATATAAATATATATATATATATATATATATATATATATATATATATATATATATATATATATATATATATATGTCATATATATATATGACATTTGAATAACATTAAAACAACAAAATATTGTAATTGTGCTATAATTTAGATCCTAATCCATTCTACCAAGGCGTGTGATCAGCAAGAGACAGAGAGAGAAAGACAGAGAGACAGAGAAAGACAGACAGAGACACAGAGA
The DNA here is from genome assembly GCA_011170035.1 of Teleogryllus occipitalis. NCBI lineage: Eukaryota > Metazoa > Arthropoda > Insecta > Orthoptera > Gryllidae > Teleogryllus > Teleogryllus occipitalis. The sequence goes on along the minus strand of BLKR01003654.1, from coordinate 133,909 downwards.
AAGACAGACAGACAGAGAAAGACAGACAGACAGAGAAAGACAGACAGAGAAAGACAGACAGAGAAAGACAGAGAGAGAAAGACAGAGAGAGAAAGACAGAGAGAGAAAGACAGAGAGAGAAAGACAGAGAGAGAAAGACAGAGAGAGAAAGACAGAGAGAGAAAGACAGAGAGAGAAAGACAGAGAGAAAGACAGAAAGAGAAAGACAGAGAGAAAGACAGAGAGAGAAAGACAGAGAGAGAGACAGAGAGAGAGACAGAGAGAGGCAGAGGCAGAGAGAGACAGAGAAAGACAGACAGACAGAGAAAGACAGACAGACAGAGAAAGACAGACAGAGACAGACACAGACAGAGACAGACAGAGACAGACAGAGACAGACAGAGACAGACAGAGACAGACAGAGACAGACAGAGACAGACAGAGACAGACAGAGACAGACAGAGACAGACAGAGACAGACAGAGACAGACAGAGACAGACAGAGACAGACAGAAAGACAGACACAGACAGACAGACAGAGACAGACAGAGACAGAGACAGACAGAGACAGACAGAGACAGACAGAGACAGACAGAGACAGAGACAGACAGAGACAGAGACAGACAGAGACAGACACAGACAGAGACAGACACAGACAGAGACAGACAGAGACAGACAGAGAGACAGACAGAGAGACAGACAGAGAGACAGACAGAGAGAGAGACAGAGAGACAGACAGAGAGACAGACAGAAGACAGACAGAAGACAAACAGAAGACAGACAGAAGACAGACAGAAGACGGACAGAAGACAGACAGAGAGACAGACAGAGAGACAGACAGAGAGACAGACAGAGAGACAGACAGAGAGACAGACAGAGAGACAGACAGAGAGACAGACAGAGAGACAGACAGGGAGACAGACAGGGAGACAGACAGAGAGACAGAGAGAGACAGACAGAGAGACAGACAGAGAGACAGACAGAGAGACATGCAGAGAGACCGACAGAGAGACAGACAGAGAGACATGCAGAGAGACCGACAGAGAGACAGACAGAGAGACAGACAGAGAGACAGAGAGAGACAGACAGAGAGACAGACAGAGAGACAGACAGAGAGACAGAAAGAGAGACAGAGAGAGAGACAGAGAGACAGACAGAGAGACAGACAGAGAGACAGACAGAGAGACAGACAGAGAGACAGACAGAGAGACAGACAGAGAGACAGACAGAAGACAGACAAGACAGACAGAAGACAGACAGAAGACAGACAGAAGACAGACAGAAGACAGACAGAAGACAGACAGAAGACAGACAGAGAGACAGTCAGAGAGACAGACAGAGAGACAGTCAGAGAGACAGACAGAGAGACAGACAGAGAGACAGACAGAGAGACAGACAGAGAGACAGAGAGAGACAGACAGAAGACAGACAGAAGACAGACAGAAGACAGACAGAAGACAGACAGAAGACAGACAGAAGACAGACAGAAGACAGACAGAAGACAGACAGAAGACAGACAGAGAGACAGACAGAGAGACAGACAGAGAGACAGACAGAGAGACAGACAGAGAGACAGACAGAGAGACAGACAGAGAGACAGACAGAGAGACAGACAGAAGACAGACAAGACAGACAGAAGACAGACAGAAGACAGACAGAAGACAGACAGAAGACAGACAGAAGACAGACAGAAGACAGACAGAGAGACAGTCAGAGAGACAGACAGAGAGACAGTCAGAGAGACAGACAGAGAGACAGACAGAGAGACAGACAGAGAGACAGACAGAGAGACAGAGAGAGACAGACAGAAGACAGACAGAAGACAGACAGAAGACAGACAGAAGACAGACAGACAGACAGAGAGACAGACAGACAGAGAGACAGACAGAGAGACAGACAGAGAGACAGACAGAGAGACAGACAGAGAGACAGACAGAGAGACAGACAGAGAGACAGACAGAGAGACAGACAGAGAGACATACAGAGAGACATACAGAGAGACATACAGAGAGACATACAGAGAGACATACAGAGAGAGAGACAGAGACAGAGAGAGAGACAGAAAGAGAGTAAAAAGGATACGAAATGTAGAAATAAATACGTCAATGTTATGTTATCTTAGCAATACAGACACTGGAACACGACCGAAAAATAGAAAAAGAAAAATCCGAAAATCTTTTTCGGAGGAAAACATAAATTTAATCTCAGGTAATTTTTAAAACGATTTGCAAAAAATAAAAAATAAACTTTTCCAGGAGACAAATCTCATACATTAATGAAACTAATCATTTTACTACTGGATGTTAATGGCAAAAAGATATACAAAAACAAACTTGTAATTAGAAACAGCACAAATTGGAAGGGAAAATATCATCGAACGATTTAATTAATATTAAATGATACTTGGTTTTGAAAGCACCTTAATGAGAATTTCAGTCTCAGCAGAGTAGAAAATTATATTACAATTCATCATTTATTCTTATTTCATTGTGAACCTAAAATAGCATAATAATCAGAAATGCATTTAGAGTTTTGTTGTTGTTCACATACATAATCCAACTTCCACTAAATAAATAATATTCAAGAATCTCAGTAGAAAATATGTTAAAAAGAGAATAGAATGTACTAGAAAGTAATATTACGATTAATCAGTTTCACTAGCGAACTCGGTGATTGTCTTAAAGACAATGCTGTCTATAACACAATAAATATCGTGGTTCAATTCCCATGACATTTTATTGAACGCATTTTACTTCATTGCTCAAGTCTGAATATACCTCGTTAGTTTTCAGGTTTGCGAATGATTACCTCGAAGATTTTAAATTCTGAGTAAGTGTTGATAGACCATGGTTTTCAAATTGTGACGATAAAAACTTTCGTGAATCGCACCAAATATGATATTTCACTGCGAGAAAATGGCGTATTGCAACCGACAAAATATGAACTGTAAGACCGGTAATTTTTCCCCGCCTTTTTGCAGTCTTGTTTCAATCAAGATCTAAACTGTTGCATTGTGTTTGGACTTTTCCTGATTTTATAAGCATGAATCGAAACTACAGCCACCTTTCACATAGCCAGAAGCTGCATATAATTTTTTTTTTCAATTTCTGTGCGCATCTGAAATTAATAACATAGTTAAAATTTTCTAGTCATTCAAACATTTCACGCTTCGAAATGTAATGAAAATTGGTAGGATATACACTAATTGTAACTCGGGTTTAAAAACAAAAACGACCCACGCGCAATGTATTTCCATGAAAACTATCTACGTATACCAACTACCAACACATGCGATTTTGAAGCTTACTAGGAAGAGAAGGAACTGCATTGGAAGAAAGTAAGCCTTACCATTCGCTTTCAGATAAAGGAAATATGTACAAACCCAATGAATTCAGTAAATGTACAATGCTTTCGTATATCTTTCTTTCATGAATACATAAATAATCAGTTTATTTTTTAAAATACAGTATGCATGCATTGTCAAAAGGACACACTATTGTCAACACAAAATTTTATTTTATTTTATTTCACATTTTTTATATATTTAATCCATATGATACGTGACTTTAGTACATGATGGAATACATTTTATAAGATAGTAAAGTAAGTCATATAATTGATACAATTGAATTATACATTTTTATGGAACATTGAGTTACGGCTCTTCACATTCCAATTAAATTTTTAATTTGAATTTAGAAGTATGTAAAATGAATAAAATATAATATTTTATCGCGTTGCTTTCATGTAAAGTGTGTAATAAATTAATGAATTTTAATTTTTTTAAATATTTGTCCGGGAAACTATTTATATTTATCTGAAGCTTCAATTATCGCAATTACTGGAAAGTATTTGCCTCATGTACTAGAAAAAAATACATCCTTCAAATAAAAATAATAAATTTTCTATTATTACGCATTCCTACGTTATTCTGAGTCGCATTTAAAAACGAGTGCCAGGCCAGACATTCTACACATTTTTGCGCGGCGAAACATGAGTGTAGCGATCAGATAAATGCGATTCCACTGCTGGGATCGGGGTTCGAATCTCGGTCGTGGAATGTGTTATGAACAAAGTGGGTTTGTGGCAGGTTGTTTCGGGATTCTCAGGTTTCCCCTCTCATTTCATTATTGCTCAATAGATGGTAGGTTTGTGGTTGTTGTGGTTGTTAGTTATTTTGGGCGCGTCAACAACTGAGGTCAATAGTTCCATAAGTTTAGTGCATTTTTTAATTGAGAGGTGGCGGTGATCTTCCCCCACTGGATGGCGAGATCCAGCGCCGACCTACCGTCGGCTAGCGGGGTTTCCCTCAATCAAGTATGTCCCACCAGCGGGGCACCGCCCCAGCCGCGACAAGATCTAAGCTCCCGACCGGTCTCCCGGCATGTGTGGTAGTGTAGTGCATGTTAGTGTGTGTGTGTAAGGGGTGAGGATAGAAGGAACAGGAAGGAAATATCGCGCGCGGTTCGTGGCCCATGTGTTAGGGTACTGCCAAAGCATTCGCTTGGTGTTGATAGGAAAAAAACAGGGAAAACTACCGATCAGAGCAGCCGGCCTCTAGAATTCTCCTCCTGACAGCGACTGAATTCGGCCTAGCTGAAAAGCAAGTGTCGAAAATCCTGCCACTGTCTGGACTCGAACCTAGAACTTAATGGTCAAAGGCACTTCGGTGACATCAGTTGATGCACTGAGCCACTTCTCCAGGTTGCTCAATTGTCTTTGGAATATTATTATTATTATTATTATTATTATTATTATTATTATTATTATTATTATTATTATTATTATTATTATTATTTATTATTATTACTATTATTATTATCATCATTTTATCACACCTCTTATCCCAATGATGACTACATAAAGTGTACAGATCAATATAATCTCAATAAAAATTATGGTTATAACTATAAATATAATTATGTAGTTTAATTTCCCAAAACTTTCCTGACAATTCTAGTCGTTGAGATGATAGTAAGTTTATGCATAAGCTTCCACAGGTTTTTGGAAAGATCTATTTTCTTGACACTTTGATGCATGGTCTTCGGGATGGCTCCAGTACGCGATAATATAATGGAGATGATTCTCACTTTGCCAGGATTCCATTGTTGGAAGATAGACTCTGAGAGGTCCACATACTTAGCCTTCATTTCTGAATATTTCAACTGATTGGAAGTGTGTGGGATTGAAACATCAATAATATCGTCTTGCCTATTTTCTTTATAAAACATTATAATATCAGTTCGATTACAGATGGCTTCTGTCTGTGAGAATCGTTCTGTACCAGTGCAGTCGGTAAATATGATTTTCCAAAGCACTCACCGGGTTATACACATACTGCGGAACTCGTGCTTCAGATTTTAATTGGTACTTCCCGTTCTTGTACTCTGATCAAGTTATTTGTATGCAGCCTGATTTAATGTGTGTCGAAATATGCTTGGCTGATTGCGTTTGGAAGACTTCCATGAATAGGTTTCACCATCCACGCATTAAGATTTTTCTGGATACTGAGTGCCGTAAAGCTCACTTATGATTGCCTTCGTTTTGATGATGTCCATTTGTCCACTGTGCAAACTACATCATGTAACTTGGAAGCGGTAGATTTCGCATGGAACACTTAAGGCTCTCAACCTGCTTTAGTGGTGGTGGTGGTGGTGGTGGTGGTGGTGGTGGTGGTGGTGATGGTCATGGTTTTAATGTCGGTGAAGACTACCGCCAGATCGTTGCGAGAGGGTCACAAGTTCAACTGACGATCTAGGGTGTGTTTAAGGGTTTTTAATACTATTGTTATTTTTGTTACTATTACGTATTCCTGATCATCTATCCACCAAACCATTGATATATATAATGATATATATATATATATATATATATATATATATATATATGGAGAGAAATTAAAGATTAGACATTATCTAAAAAAAGTAATTTTTCGCACAAACTTCTCGTGACCATCACGAGTGTGATAGAGCATTATCAGTGTCCCAGTCCTAGACGAGGCGCAGGCCCTGGAGCTGCAAGTCCGGAGACATCCGGGTATCCGGGTATCGGCTCCGGGCGCACGACTCGAAAGGGCCGAAACGCCCTGGCAACTGCTGGGCCGCCTTTGACGGTCACCTCACACCATGGCCCGAAAGACTGCCACCCCACGGGACCCAGAGTTGACAAGGAAGTCAGGAGCGAGGACACAGACGAAACTCCGCTTCACTGCACCAAATCAGTTGAAGTCGTGCATACATTTTTAACAAATCAGTAGTGTTCGCGTAATTTCTGATTGAAGTTAATGCACTATATAAAAATAGGTGCACAAAAATTGCACATTTTATCAAAAACGGCTCCAAATTTTTTCTTGAGTTTTTTTTTCATGAATAGAGCAAGGAAACCTTAATAATAGCGAATGTCTCCTTTTCATTGAACTCCCTTAATTTAAAAAAATATGAGTGAGAAATAATGCGATAAAGTATGTGCTATACACAATGAACAGAATTTCCTGAAGAATATTCTGTTAATCTAAATTTCACTCATTTCTTGGTATTTTAATGATAACTTTGTAATTGCATTCACGTGGAATAAAAATATTGAAATAATCTTCCGAATTATTTTCGTAAATAAATGTGTACCTTATGATGTGTATGCCGTGTTTTTGCAGAATAACATGAACATTTTTATAATTGTTCAGTTCCTAATTAAATAAACATTGTCAAAATATGTCGAGTAAATAATTATGTCCATACCAAAAGCATGTTTCCCGATTTATCAAAACCTTTGATTGATTTTATGTTGCAATCTCTGCTCTGTGTTAGGAGACTACGATCTTCAATATCTTACTTTATAATTACTACAAAATAATTTTAGTACTTTCTCTAACGTGAAACTTTTGTTGATAATCTAACATTGTTTGCTGTAAACTTTGGCAAACTTAAACATTTATCCTTCACACTCTTAATACTTCTGGATACGACGAGCTCCGGAAACACGTCAAGAATTGTGCTTCCTAGCGTGCCCCATGGAGAGTAAACTCATAAGAAGAAAAACTTTGTATGCTGCGTTTTTTAAGGATGGTACCCGGAGCATTTCCCTCAAGTTCCGGCGCAGCCACGAAAACACAGGACAACGTCCCTCTTCCTATTTCGTCCATTCACTTGGGAATCTCTATCTGGCGCGTCGCTCCAGGACTTTTGGCCCCCGCCTAATATCCGCGCGTCCCACGCGCCGGCTGGCGGGCCGACGACGCCGACGCCGACGCCGGCGGGACGCGCGCCTTTACGGCCGACGGCGGTCGCGCGCCGCACAGTGGCCCGAAGAGAGCCCAGGGGCGGCACGGCCAAACACAGAAGGGAAAGAGAGAGGGGAAACAAAGCAAATCGCCGTAGGAAAATATGTAACTTAGTCGCACTATACGCGCGACTTACAGGGACCCGAAGTGGCCCGAAATATGATCTGGGCGAAATAAAAAGGGGAAGGGCGAAAGCGAAACAAACAGAAAGGGAGAAGGGAAACAAAACAAATTGCGAAAATTTGCCGCCAGAAAATACACATTGGTCACTGTGCATATGCGTGCGTCTTACAGTGACCCAAAAAGGACGGAAATATGGTCTGGGCAAAAATAAAAGAGAAAGGGTGAAAGAGAAATGAATAGAAAGGGAGAAGGGAAACAAAGCAAATTGCACAAATTCGTCGTAGGAAAATATTTTTTATTTAATAGGTAATTATTAGAGACAAATTAGATAACTTGATGTTATGTGGCTAGACCGAAGGCCTCTAAGCCATTACAATAACTACATCCTACCGTGTTCTAACCTTTCGAATTCTGGTACACTCCAAATGGTCTCTCCATCGCATCAAAGCCGAGGAAAAGACCATGAGGTGCGGCTGAGGAAAAAAACCCTGAAGGGGGAAAAACCTGTCAGAAGCCGAGTACATGCTAATCTATCCGAATTAAAAAATAACTATTTATTTATTTGGCGCGGGCGTCAGGCATTATCCTTTCAGTGTTTGGCCTTCTCAGCACCTGAAGTCAAACAGCGCCACAGTAGATCGTCCGCACCAACGCCTCGGAAAATATGCAACATACGTCACACTAAGCGCACGGTCTTACAGCGATCGAAAGGGGACCGAAAGGTTATCTGGGCGAAAATAAAAAGCAAAGGGGGTTCAAAGAGGAACGAACAGAAGCGAAAAAAGCAACAAATCAAATGAAAAAAATTAGATACTATATAATGCGGAACATTTCGGAAATGCTAATAAAACAAGAAATGCTTCGTCTCGTGATGAGATGATCATAAAAGCATCCATTTTGAAATGTATACATTTACAATTCTTGGAATAGTGTCACTAAGTCTGAAGATGCATAATCAAAAACTGAATGTGTTCGCGAGATCATTTAAATTGAAAAAAAAACTAACAGCAAAAATGATATAATACTCCCCCATAATATTCACTCTTCGTGAAAAGTGGATAAGTTACGGTGAATAAATGGAGTTTCAGCGTACCTTTGAATGGCTGTAAATGTTAAATATAAACAAAACCTTGCAATCTCTATCTAGAATAAATAATTTTTTTTATTTCCCATCTTAAGCCTTTTTTAAGGTAGTATGTTCGTTAGTTCGACCATGGTACCCCAGAAAAATACTTTAAATGAAAGAAAAATTATGTTTTTGAAGATGGTACGGAAAAAATTGGACCATACCGGCCTAATTTTTAAATAAAATAAGTTTAAATTAGTGCAGGCTCTTATGGAAAAACTTTTGTGGGGATATGTTTTTTCAAGTTATTGAAGAAACGTATGTTGTGAATGTACTAGTTTCTTTTATTCAATACGTAATACCCCTTTTTTAAGGAATCAGATGATTTTAAATGTAACATACATCATCGGGCATTCTGAGGAGTAATTGATAAAAAAACTGTCGCCAAATTCATTGCAGTGGGAAGTACTGGCTCTCAGCCTAGATGTTATGTAGAAATTATGATATTGTCAGCAGTTTCTCTTTGGGTACGAAAGATAACCGCCCTAACTTAAATTTTATGCCACACACTATTTGAAGATAATTTATTTTCAATATAAACAATGTGGACTAATATTCAACACAGAAAGAAAGCAAAATATGGCGCCTAAGTCAATCTAACCTGTATTAAGAATAGCCAACCTATGAAAATGAAAAATCATGCGAGAGACTAATTTATTTTATTAAACATTGTTCTTCTAGAGCAACTATTAAATACTTATCTTTTAACTATTTACAAATAATTATTTAAATGCTCCGTTTACGTTTACAAGCAGCTATTGTTAATCCATAGATGTAATAAATGGTTGTGTGTTTGACTAGTGACTGGCGCGAACAAACCACCGTAAGTGCCTCCTGTGTTCTTTCGACAGCAGAGGCAGAGTAGCTCGACTTCCTTCTCCCAATGCGGCCATACACCTGCCGCCACTGCAGAGGTTGTCTCCTTACCCTTCCAGCCGCTGTCACAGTCGCCGATTTACATATATAGCAGTTAGACAAAATTTAGATTCATGAAGCGTTTCTGTGTGATATAAAAAAGTAATAAAAAAGAAATGAATATTGCTGAATATATAATTTAATTAAAGTAAATTGTCAATTTCACACGTGAATCATTTCGTTCGACATTATACAACTGAATAATAGGAATATACTCTTCTTAACAGTACATGTCAATGATTGATTGGGGAACTGGCCTCTTGCTTTTAATTGGCTTTTTCACACTGCACAATTGGTGCCTGAACGCTTTGACACTCGGCTTGGAGCAACCACGGTAGATATGCCAGCTCCATCAGCTCCACTGAACCAACGCCTCTCTCGAAACTCATCATAAAGTGTTGCTGTGTAGAATGCCCATCACTTTCGATATCATTCGTTTGGTTCCTCTCATGGGGTACTTTCTCGATAGTAACCATTTTAACTTATGTTGCTTCTTCTATGACAAGCAAACTTACTCGTACGCTAGAAGTCTGTTCTTCTCTAGTGTTTGGCTTTGAGGATTCCAGATGTCACTGCCACTAATTTATCTCGATAAATTTCGTATAGTTTGTTAAACTTTTAAACGTAAATATGAGCCAAGAGGTCTTTTAACTAATTGTACCAAAAACAGAACGGTCGCAATTATTAATTGGATATCTTTCGTCTATCCTTATTACTGCAATCTATAGCTTCTTGAATTTAGTTCATGTGCACGGTCAAACTCCATGCTATCAACACTTCTCTGACATATCTCCCTTATTTATTCCGTTTTAACTACTTGTCATCATCCGTACGACTTTACATTTATAGCACTACAGTAATTCTGCAGTTATCACACGAACTGTTGACCCAGATGTATCCTTCGTCGATAAGTAGTTGCTTCTTGCATACTGTATAGTGCAGTAGTTGTAGTAGTGTTGCTGGCGTTATTATCAACTGCTTCCCGCCCCCCCTCCTCTCCTCCTTCCCTACTTCACTGTTCGCCAGTAGAGTTCTTGTCTTTGTCTTCACCTCCTCACTAGCTCCAGTGCTACCACACAAACGCCCGTGTCTTATCTGCGACTCTAAACTGCAAGGAACTCTTGGGAGCATCAACTTTGTCCTAGGCTGCGTCTAACGAGAAGAAAGTTCCGGAGAATTTTCCAGGGACGCCTGAATTTAGACGGAGTCTCCGAAATGAGTCGTAAAACGAGCGCGCGGCGCCGAGTTAATTTAATTAATCAGTGATTCATGATGGGGCAATGCCATAAAAAGTGAACCGTGCCCTCATCCTCCATGTAACTCTTTTTTTTCCTTTATTAGCACCAACGCGCCAAACGCAATATCTGACTGCAACACACGCTTGGCATCCAATCCGGCCATACATTGTCTCCATTTCAGATGGTAGGAAACGAAATAAAAGTTGTTTTCCATACATCATGTCTTTTGTAGGATTCTGTGTTATTATCGAAATTCAATATTTACGTCCTCTAGGTTCTAACAATGCGTGACATTTGTTTTAAACTGCGCGTCTCGCATACGGTATATTCTGTCCGTGCTAACTTCAATTGTGTATCTCTGTCGGAAATGATCTCAGGCGTTTTTGAGGACCCCGGGAACTTCCTTAACAGCCACAAAGTTGTCAAAGGACTTCACGCAGAAGGATGGAACCGTGGCTGCAGAAGGAACTGCTTTCTGAGTTCACCTCAGATGGCGCTGTGCTATCACTTCCGAACCATAGAACGCGAAAATGCAGCTTTTACGAGTCATTGGCCATAAATTAGTGGCCTTCTGCGAGAATTTATTTCCACAGACTCTCTCTCTCTAAAGAAATACTGTTAGTAATTGCGTGGACGTAAAGTTACGGTAATTTTGTTAGAAATAGACCGTCTTCCGGTGAGGACTTTCTTCTTTAAGAGAGCAAAGCTCGTCTCATAATATTTGCGACTAGAGAAAAACCCGTATGTCCACAAATAATATAAAAGTTTTTAAATCAACAGTTCACTGTTTTCTCCAGTGTTTTCATAATTAAGGTATATGAAGGTAACAAGAAATACCTTCCGAAACAAAACGCTTCAAAAGTAGTCAGTCAATTAATATTCCTGCCCATAAACTTGACGCATCTTCAAATGTTTTGTTTTTTTCAAAAATGTAGTAAATTGTATCTCATTCCAGATGGTCGTTGAAAATCAAGAATTATTCTGCAATCATATATTAACATAAGCAGGTAAGATGATTGATTGATGACAAAATTAACAAATTAACTTTTGACGTAAATGTTATAACTTACTCTTTTACCATCATATTTTCGTACGCAACACTCACTCTAGCGCCGGCTCCAACTTATCGCAGCAATACACAGAATTGTTCTTTACAACAACACTTCCACAATTTAATTTAAGCTTTAATGATTTTGATATATAACACAATAAACTAAAATAAAGATTTACATTCTTTAAATTCATACTTGTATTAACTTGATTTACCCACCTTACATTAATTGTTTCAATTTGATTCTTCAAGTCATTTTGCATATCAAGTGATAAATTACAAAATATGTACACAGCTATAGTTCGTGTTTTCAGTTCTTTCTTGAGAATATACTACGGATATTTCTCCTGTTACTATATAGTAACAACTTCAGAATCATTTTAAATATCTCAAAGATTTGTAAAAGTAGTATACTGCTGCTATTGCTGCTTTATGCTTAAGTACAGCTTTATGATGTGATACAAATACACTCGTGAGTTAAATATCAGTTATAATAATAAGTATAAATCCCCTTTTATTCTCCTTACTTCACTACTTCCTTTCAGTTTTCACTGTTCTAAATATTTATCTGTCAGGAACCATGAGAATAGTCACAGTTAATCTGTAATATGTTAGAAAAATTTAAAGATGGTGTCTTCAAAGTTGAAAATATTTGCAAAAGCATTAAATAAGTTCAAAGAAGAGAAATCTCACATACGGAAGATTGTCTTAAACAAAAATCAGGACCGAAGTTCTGAGAAAGTAAATTTAATGACATGCGCCTGTTTAGTAATCGGAAATATATTCAATGCTGTAAAATGTACTACATAAAATTTTTTGAAACTCTCCACAAATATGATTACTCGTAAATAATTAATTTTACGTTTTAAATGCCTGTTAGATATGATCGACATGACAGTCATTGCAAATCTGACAAGACTTAACATTTTGCCTTAAGCATTTATTACTGACACGTAAATGTCTTAGCATTAAAACTATTCAGGAACAATTTCCTACTTCAGATTCATAGATGGTGTAGTTAATGAATAAATAAAAATTAGTAATTACTCTTATAAGTAAATTCTTTATTGACATGACGTAAAATTCAGCTCAAGAACTTAGATTAACGGCATAGTACCCGACTTTACTGTAACTAAAATTGATGGTAAAATAAAATACATCGGCATAATCAATTTACTTAATTCCTTGATAATATAAATTGACCGCAAATATTATACATAAAATTTCTTCAAATTAACGAACAGATTATAAAAACGATGTTCTATCCCGCACGCAATACAGTGAGGAGTTGTATCAGCAGGGTCAAGGACCCAGGTGTCATCAGCCCTTTGAGAGTGCCTTCTGGGGACCACCCCCTGCACCCTAATTGCGTCCGCGCGACTTCTTTAACGAGGGGGTTGCGAGCGGCGAGTGCCGGCAGCCGCTCGGTCCCCAGCGGCGCTGCCCCGGCAGCGGGGGCGAGAGCGGGGGGAGGGGAGAGCGGGGGGAGGGGAGAGCGGGGGCGAGAGCGGGGGCGTGTTTTTGTCGCGTCGCGAAATGGAGCCGACGACAAGCGCGATTTCTTGTTCGTCGGCTGCGAGCAATGGGGTGGGCGGGAGGCGCGGTGTTTCCCTCCCCCGGAGTAATTTGTTTCAAACGAAAATCTGAGATCCGCCAGACGGCGAGTTCAGATAAATTGCAACACTAAATTCAACTTAAATGTAACTGCCAGAACATTTGTCTTGGAATTAAAACCATTGAATATTTCTAGTGGCTTTAATCTGACTATGACATTTCCTATTGTTTATTTTTGAGAGTTGAAATATGAAATAATTAAATGTAGTTTGCATGTATTTAGAAATACAAAATGTATCTACTTTTTAAAAGCTTCTATTAAATCAAATTACTACCAGTGAATTTCAAGATATAATGACAACTAAAAATTCATTTTCAAAATAAGAAATTTTTTTTAATAATAGATCTTTCTAGTCTCTAGTAAGAGTTTTTAATTCTATTATATAGATAGGTTAAAAATCTGCTTTTATTAGTATTACTATCAGTTCATTAAATCACATTTACAAGCTGATGAAATGAATCCGAGCAAAAAGTAAATGAAAAAAGAAACTAACAAAACCCCTTGTTCCTGGAAGCGGAATGACTTCCACGTGTTACCAACTGCTAAGTCCTTCCTCCCGCCAGTCGTTAGCAATTTGGAGTCCTGTTAAAGGTGTGGTCCAGATTGCCAGGAACCAATTAGGCAGCTAAAAGGAAGACACCGATAACAATTGGGTTAGAGGGCGAAGAGCCACCGAGGGCGGAGTCTTGCGGCCGCTCCAAGGGTCGACGGCTCGTTACGTCTGATTGCACGCAGCCCGCAGGGTCCGCGTCTTCCCTGTTCAGGCGACTGCCGCCACCAAACTACCTCTCCCCTAGAAACAACCACCTCAACGTCCCACTACTTCCGCAGTTTATTAAGTTGTGACTTTCCAGACAAGCAACACTCAAACTCGCCCGCAGACCACCATTTGTCCAATGAAGTAACTCGCTCTTGTCTCACTTTCAGACATGTTCCTCGCAGATTTCCCCTTCTAATCCACTTCCTCTCTTGTACAGTCCCTTCCCCATCACAGCAAAATCTCTATCCATGTGAAACGACCTCGCATCCTATGTTGGTCCTTTAAGGATGCCTCGTCTACTAGTGATGCTCCTATCTTCTTTCTTTACTTCCCAGCATCTGCTGGCATGGTTACATTCATAGCTGCGCTGGCACTTACATTTCACCTTCTTCTGTTCTCTTCCGCCGCAAATCCCCTTGCACCCGCCGCTCGCGTTTTGTCGCTCCCTCTGCAAGCGCCTCACATCCCTTCTTCAATCACATTCTCTGCCGCTCCTGTTGAGAACACGCAACGTTAAGCATTCCTCTTTTTTTGCCCCTTTCAGAATTGTGTCCTTCAATCCACCAGAGCCCTACCCGAAAGAACCATTCATTGCTCCAACAGTTGCTGTTCCCCAACTTACGTAATTTCTTATTACGTCATTAACTACGCGTTATAATGCGTATTGCGAATCCTGGATTTTGACAGGAAAGGGAAAATGATTGGCGAGGCAATATGTTTTCCAAACATTAATTTTTTTAATTATTTCAATTTAAAAAATCAAATTGCTATGTAATATTGAAACTAGTAGTGCTACAACAGCACGCACTTTCTCGCGATATTGTTAATGGCTGTGTAAAATTATAATACGGCAATTTCTTTCTTACACATCAACGACCATTTGAAAAATTTCTTATTCAAATAAATCGTGAGCAATATCTTTTTAATTCAAATATTCCAACGGAAACATTTTTCTGCCATTGAATTCAGTGTATTCACGTTCTACATAAATGTACCAACGATGCAGGATGCGTATTTTAGCCGTAAATAAAATTATTAGTTTATATTACCGCGAACAAAGGTAGTCATCATTATCGCCTTCTGTTATCAGAGCGTCGTTACAACAATGCGTCGCAAGAGCAACAATCGCTGCTAATTCGTATGGGATACACATTTTGCCAGTTAGCATTGTTGATACCGCTAGCAAGAAAATTAAAATGGATAGAAAAATAGAATTAAACATAATATTTGTATATTCGTCAAAATTACACGATTTTTACATGCATTACTCTTCATTCACACATCTTATTAAGCAAAGCAAAATCATCTATTAGTTTTCACATGAACTCAATTAAAGGACGCAATTTAAAATAGGTTTTAAATAATTTCTAAATGACTAATTTCAAAACGTATAAAAAAGTTTGGATATAAGAAACGAACAAAGAAATATGAAATAATATACAAATTCTAACTTCCGTAGCATCCAACTGCCTGGCATTTTACGTCCACGAAGCGCAGTAAATTCGGAGCGCACGACTTTGTTTGACACCAATTTCCTCAAAACATACTAATATTTTCAAAAAATTTAACTTGACCCGATTTGAAAATGTTTTTGATGAACACATTTCATTAAGAATAAATTGTATCTTAGGAATTGTAGTTGTAGGAATTTTTTAAATTTTCGAAAAATCAGGCATTTCAACGAACATGAGACTTGCACCATTCTTTTAAGCGTCTTTTACGTTATGTAAGGTCCGAATTTAATAAAAGATTGTGCAAATTTCATGAATTCAACGTAACAAAAACTGCAAAACCCAGCACAAGAGAACTACAACCTCACGCATTTTTACGAGCATCTCTTCAAATAAAACCTTATAGTATAAGACGTATATAATCACTGTTGCAGCATTACAGAAACAAAATCAGATAATTAAAAGAGTGAGAAAACGACCCGACTAGCGGAAGACTTTAGGACTAAATGTGTCGTTGCATAAGCTTGAAGGGTTAGACTCTACCCTGGCAGCATTCCGCACCATCCGTACGGCGAGCAGCGCCTCCTTTTGCCTCCCTGGGGGCTGACTCGAGCAGCAGCGAGCAAGCGTTGGCCCGGGCCAAATGATCATCCGGATCTAAAGCTTCCTGATCCCCGCGTCTCCATGTAGAAAGGCTTTGCGGTCAGTAGTCACGCCGTATACTGTGGCCGATCCACTGACCTGCTTGCAGAAGATTTGGCCTTATAGTAAAAACAATGTCTAAACCCAAACTGTTTGAAATGGATCGAAGTGGATTTTATCTTCTGATTCCATTATTTAGACCCTACACTTCAAATGAAACTGCATGTGACGGTTTCCTACAGCCCGTTTTTTCACAGCAAATGACATCTAGAGTTTCTGTACAGTTATTAGGCTGAAGAATCTACGTGTTCGGCATTGAAAATTCGTAGTGCAGCTGTCTGCTTCTCAAACTTACCGATACAAAAAAAGAGTATTAGGGAATCCGTAAAATGCTTACAAATTGTCATTTAACATGCATTTGACGGATTGGAATTCATTTGAATGACTTTAAATATTTTATTAAATTTGTGTACACACTGAGTTATTTAACAATTTAGTAGATCCTTGTTTAGTAAATCACTCATTACAGGATATTCACATAAAATTATAAGGAAAAAAAGAGCAAAATTTCGAAATATTAAAACATTCTTGTCTAAATAATGGAAGAACAAGTGAATTATTTTCCAGCAATCTTCATCCTCCAACTGTCGCATAGTAATTGAAACGTCTTTTAATCACTTTCTCTCTTTTCCAATCACGATCTGACAAATGTTTGTTATCCCAAATTCATCCATTTCTTTACGACTTTTCTCCACAAGTGCCTTTAGCTCAGTCAACGCAACTCCGATTTCATTTTCATATTCATTACGTATGTGCTGTCTTTATTATTTTCTTGTCTTTCTGTCCCTTTTAACATCGCATTCACCTTTTGAAACAAGGGATAATAAAGGTTGAAAAATGCCATAAAAGAATAAATGTGAAGAAAAATGTTAGAAGATGAAAAGGAAGAAAAATATCTCTGAATAACTTAAAAACGTAATATGTCATTTCTTCACCCAAGAATGTTATATTGAATACAGCAACAAATTAACTGACAATGAGTAAAACAATCTAATTCGTAGCTATAAACTATATATACTAAATAATATATAGTAATATAATACTAATGAAATAATGTATATATAATATCATTATATTATTACATTATCATATTATTTCACATTTTATTGTATTATTTTGTGAGTTTATAAAATTTATATTATCTTCGTAAACACACGTGCGCCTATTACTGAGCAGTAGAAGGACTTTCAATTATGCACATGTGTACATAATTATTAGAATAAAACAGTAGTAGATTTTATTATTTTCTGACAAAACTTGACGTATCAGCTTGTTCACCGAGGCAAAAAATATAAAATTAACTTAAAGCTAGTAGTTGTAAATGTCAATAATTGCATTCGATATAATAACCAAGAACCTGATACTTTTTTCGGAATTCTTTTTAGAATGGAGCGTCTTTATTTCCTGGATTTCGCAGCAAACCTGATAGCCGCAAAAGCAATTTAGTGGCTGCCAATATACTGCGCCCCGTTTATGTGACGCACTGAGTTACGAGCTCATAATTCTGGGAACTGTGGCAGGGAGAGACGAGAAGTCCAAGAGAATAAGATCGAGTACAATCGTTGACGAAGCTGTTCGCGGCAGCGCCTTATTTCCAAACGACGAGTTTGAACACAGTCTGATCAGGTTGCCCTTATTATCCCCACTCGCATCTTCGATCACTTTCTTCTTCTTCTTCCTCTTTCCTCTCTTTCTCTTTCTGTGTCTCTGTCCCTCTGTCATAAAAAAGAAGAATGGCATGCATCATATATATCTCCATGGTTATTTCGTCCTTTTGAAATCCTTAACTACGCGCCCTACCCTCTTAATCACACTACCCTCAACGATCGCAATCCCACTATTTCCACAAACTGTTTCTTCGTTACCAATTACTCTAATTCATGAATATCTTCATGATTCCAAGTTCACAAAGAACTGTGACCTCTTTTATTACTTTTCTTCGTGTACTCGTATGTTCCATCGGCCTGGATGTTCTGCCCCCCGCCTCCTCGCCTTCCCGTGCGCATACCGCCCTTATTTCACGATCCTCGCCATCGTGTGTGCGCCATTGCCCCCCCCCCCCCCGCGGCCGCAGGTTGCAGAGCAAGCCAAGGCGCATAACGAGGGACGAGGGAACCGGTTAAGGGCAGATCGCCGAAGGAAACGGTCGCCACTGCTCGGCCCGGAGCGGCGGTCGATAGTGGAATGTGGCGCTGGCTGCACAAGCGCCGTTGGCAGCGGCACAAGAACGCCCCGTGTCGTTCCGAGGAGCATTTTATCTTCAATTGAATCGCGATTTCAGACTGTACAGCCTCCACAGCAAAGTCCATTGTGATATTTTAATGAAACAAGAGTTCGGTTCTTTTACTTTACACCAAACCCATTCGCAGTATTCGTAAAACTCTCGTTCAGACATGGTTCAGATTCTACTGTTTGGTACATGCTTGATAAAATCTTCTTGTATTTATCAATAGTTGTGTACTTGTAGGATCACCGATTCACGCTTATACTGCAACGCAAACAAAACCATCTACTGTTATTTTCCGATGTATTAGATAGTAATATCGTGGAGACGAAACAATTTCTACTACGTAATTTTCTTGAGTTCCAGACAGTAAAAGAACATTATTTGATTTGCCAACGTTTCGGCTTTTATGAAGCCTTCCTCAGGTCAACAAGAAAGGATTTTTTCTTATTCATATGTACACTAAATTGATCACTCATCTACTACTAAATCCTTTTGATGAAGGCTTAGTAAAATCCGAAACATTGACAATTTAAATGATTTTTTTCGACCAAAACTTAATTACAAAATTACAAAGCATGAATAAACGCGGTCAAAAACTCAAGAACATGAAACAATTTCCGTAATTTTGATGTTACTACTTATTTGATAATCGTTATTTTATGCCATGAAAAATAATAAATTGAAAAAGAATTTAAATACAAGAAATAAGGTCATACATTTACTGTATTGAGGATTCATTTTTAATTCTCATAGAACAGAGAAATATTCAAGAGTTGTGAAATATTCTAGAAAAATACTTGTGAAGGTGATTAATTTCTGTATCGATTTGTTAAATGTATTATTTACCTTTTGATATAATAACTAATATAATTCGCAAAAATACTGTCAGAAACAAATTTATTTGCCATTACATAGTTCAAATCGCTGTCCAATATTTAAAAAATAGTAATTATTAATGATGTCAAATAAAAAATTAAGTAAAAGAAATAAATATACTTATTACATTTTTTGTGCACGTTTTAAATTTTAAATTTTAATTAATTTATTCGTTAAGGATTTTTAAAAATGCCACATGCTATGCAATACGATGTTTGAATACAGTCAAAATTATTCATGCACCACTTTGTGATTCCCGTGCTGTCTCTTCTTCAGTATCGTCCGGAGTTCCTAGAAATCTCTCGGACTGGAAGTGTTTTCGCTGATATAATATCATTCTTTCCTCTGCATTTCTTCTGTTTACTGTTTCATGACTACCTTCTTCATCTGGAACAACTTTTATTCAAACTGAGCTGGGAATATGACGTGTATAAGAAAGAATTTTCCCCTTCAAGCAGAATTATATGTGTTTTGTTCTCCTGATGAGAAGGGGTTGCCGCGGAAGGGCAATGAGGTGACGGGGACAAAGGTGGCAATGCACAGACGTGAATTTCGTTGCTACAATCGCGGTATCTGGAGCGCATCCCATGTCTTGCCAACTGACCCGTTTTCCGGTCCATTTTCCCGGAATCTGCCTTAAACGACGATCCACGCTACTTTCATGTAACTCGAATTGCCTCTTGGGCGCAAAGCGACAAAACGACATTGCACCTCCCTTGTGAGTTACATTTCTGAGTTCTAAAGATGACAGACTCTTACATTTCAATTCGGACTGATTAATATTTGGAAGATACCAGCTGCTGACAGTGATATGTTTTCTATGTAACAACTTTTTTGATAAGACAACTTTTAAACTACTCAAAGAATAAATACAATTAACACAATTCATTCCATCACTACACGCATCATGTGAATGGTTTGTATGCTCCTGTGAAATTTATTATTACGCATGAATTAACGTATGTTGTAACCAGACAGACACATTGTTTTTACGAGTGTTACGAGTGTTACGAGTTTATGTTTTGTTGATCAAACACAAACCGCAAAGAAAATAATTATGCGACTGTTTCTGCAACTAGGTCTATCTGGTTTGGGAGGGTAGTGTTTCGTGACCTGTAGTTCCTAATGCTTATTGCGATTAATTTTCATTTTCGTAATTGCTTTCATTTTGATGAAAGAAAACAAATTCTCATGTTGGGATGTAAAAATTCTCTCTGTAAGGGTGGTTATTAATGCAATTAAATTACTAAATAGTCAAAAAGACTAGATTAAAATGACAGTCAACCACTAAACTGCGAGTCAGACTTTTTTCTCTTACCGACCAGACTGTGCTCTATTCTTTTACACGGGGTTTTTGCTGCTTCAGTGATATATGTTTAACTAATTGCATATTAATATCCAATTTTTTAGCTAATAATGTTTGTTTACTTCAGAAAAATATAAATCCCGTCAGTTAATGATACAGTGTCATGAAAAGCAATATATTTCTTCTTCCCTTTTACTCCTCTACAGTCTGATTGAGAAAGTCTGTGAGAGCTCTCCGACGATGATTTCAATGGATTCCGAGGTATAAGTAAATCGATGTTGACATAAGTGCATATTCCAAGAGGTACGCACTGATTATGATAATTCAATCAGTATGCACAGTGTGACAATAGGCGGGATACCACAATCAACTACTTGCATTTTCCATCAATGTTTCATTGTTTTTGCACTTCCCCCGAGATTCTGGGTAACTCAGGAAATAACAGAAATCTTTCAAAATTCCGGACGCTGTATTATTTTCTTTGAATTTCTGCACTCATAGGAATTCGTAACTAAGATAAATATACTCGTAAATTTGAAAAAAATAGAAATAGAATAAATAGGATTCCGAGCCCGTGAGAATACAGAAAGCTTCTAAGCCTTTAGTCGACTCCGAAGGAAGTCGCAGTGTCCCAGAGTGCTAATTCACTGAAGCGAGCAGAGGCGCTGATACTCTGCAAAGATACCCTTGTGCACTTCTAGCCGCCTTTGAGCGCGTAAATGAAATTACATTCGTATTCCGCTGTAAATAAAGTAAGATTACTGTTACGCTGCCTGATGTATGGACAATCGTATCCCCCTTTCTTCCTCCCGTCTTAATGGCTTCCTAATTATGCAAGAGAGAAGTAATCCTACGGTTTCCACCGTTTGGAAGCAACTAAAACTAACACACTGTGAGAGCACGGCAGATAAGACAGTTTCAAAGCAGGTAATGAGAAAGTAAATTTGAACACAGTTGCTTAAGAGAAAGTAAATAGGACGCTATATGAAAAGAATGGTAAATAAATACTATGTGATTCCTTACTTTCCATCCGGACATGCGACTGCTTCAAAACGTTGAATATTTTCCATTCTGTCTTTCCCAGAATGAAAAGCGTAAAGTATATTTTTTATCTTATTGTTTTAACTCTTTCCAATCCTCGGGCCTTTATTTTCATTTATTAGAATAAGAATTAATTCAGTACGAACCAGATTAGAAACCAATTTAAAAGAGATGAAATAACTAAGCTTGCAAAATCATATCGCAAATGATTCGGATTAATTTGTAATTCGGAATTAAATTGCAATTTTTGGGGATCATGTTCAGAAAGTATAGTATTCTTATTATTTTTATGTTTTATCTGGTCTCACGAGCGTCATGTAAATATTTGTTGAGACCCACGACAAAATTGCATTTGAGCTTCGCATAACACTCCGACCTGTGGTTATACTACACCATTATTCTCCTTAAAACCCTAAAATATTACCGATATTTCTGGGGTCATACAAGCAGTAGAGACATACAAGGAATGTAGTAAAGAGTTAATACAATAAGGTGGGCGTTTGTGAAGTGTGGAGTATCACTCTCAAACGGAAGATGGAATGCTTTCTGATTGACCAACAGCGATGCAGTTTCCTTGTGTTCTAGTCGTGTCACAGATGCGCAAAGAGCGTCTACCTGAAACAGCCCGAGACTTCCCAGAGGGGTTTTAGCGTGGGTTGCCGCTAGGTCGGGGGTTGGGCTCCTAAGGGCGCGAGTGCAGGAAGGGCCGGAGCTGGGCATCGCCGCGCGCAGTCGTTAGCCGCAGGCAATTCTCGTAACGCAATAAGGAGCCATTAAGAGCCCCCCCCCCCCGCCCGCTTGCAATTTATGCCTCTTGTGCTGGAGCGGGGGCGCGGGCGGGGGCGACGGGTGGGGCGTGGGCGCGGGCGCGGTCGCGGCCGCGCCGATGAAGTTGCCTTAGAAGGCTTAAACGCGCTCCACTCTTCGCAAAATATTCGAAATCTCAATACAACAGAAAAGTTAAATGTGGTATCTTTAAAACTAATATTGTATTAAAGAACGTATTTCATGCTAAAAGTTTGGGTGAAATTTAATTAATGTGAAGAGAATTACCCAATTCAATTCGTGTGGGTTATGTATTAGCAAGAGACAATAATGAGTTCGAAACGAATATGACATAATAGTACACAAAGTACATTAATTGTAGACTAAGCGTGAATAAACGTGTTTGAAAATAGTAACTATTTCTGATTTCAAAACTTAGAGAGTATTTTTGTTTTGGCTTTATTTTTCAGTTCTCGAACACACATTAAATAAGTTGTGATAACTAACGTAATTATATTTGGCCATTTGTAATATAAGAAAGAAATATGAAATGTTTCATACATATAAGAGCAGTATAGATATTGAGGAAATACTTAAACAAATTCATCGTCTAAAATACATTAATTTTTGAAAACACATCTTGGTTAACCTCAATAAAATATCTTGGTAATATTTACGATTACTCACAAGTTCTGTTAAGTATTATGTACGAACTATTAACTGGAATTCACACAGAGATTAAACTGACACACAGACAGTAAACGTATAAGCAATGGATTTATTTTTTGTATAATTTAAATAAGAATATGAGATTATAAAAAAGTAATTCTTTAAAAATTATAAACAGATATTCAAATTTTATTTAGTTTATAGATTTACAATTTAGATGCTTAATAACATTTATAGATTATGCATAATTGAATATTTAAAATGTTTTCTGTCGGTAAGATAACTGTAATTCGTTGTATTCGCAAATTGTTTTGGACTTTCATTTTTCAAAGTCCATTGATGTATTATAAAAGTGGTTCGCGTGATTGAAAATATATATGCGTATATATAATGCGTTTATATATATTTAAACGCATAATTCCACTTCACTTCTTGTGCATAATCTTCTTGGCATGCAGTTACTCTTCTTTGTTTATTACGGCAATATTCATAATCTTTCGAGATATTTAAAAGAATTACGAATATTACCCTTATGTATGTAATTTACATTCTAAACAAATTCAAGGCTACAACGTTTGAAACACAAATGCAGTATATATTTCTAAAACATTACGTGACTATTGCGTAAAATATTACCGCCAATGGATAACAAAACAATATCTGAACCTCGGAAACGTTTATTTCTAGCAAAACTTTAACCATCACAAGCTTAAAGTTTCGTAATTCTGCATTACCAACTTCCTTTAAGTCACTCAGTTGGAGGTAATATTAACAAGAGCGTTTACACATTTTCACAGTAAATAAAAACCCAGACCATCTAAGCCATAGAAGAGAGTGAAGGGCCAAACACAGTGAGATGAAAGAAAGTGCGCGTTGCCCAAAAGGGAGGGGGGTGCAGTGAGAGGAGCGGGTGGGCGGGTGGGAGGCCGCCGGAGGACTCGTAATCCCAGAAGCCCTCATCAGCGCCCGCGTCACATGGCGCCGCGCTTCTCCTTCCCCTCCGCCCCCTCGCCCTTCAGCCGCTGCTCGCACTGGCCCTTCGGCTACTTCTGCCTCCGAGCCTCCCACCCAACACCTTCCAAGCCGGTTTAGAAAAGGGAAAGTAGCAATACGTATGAATCGCACTGGCACAGAATTCCTAGAAGGGAATAATTAGACGCTTGGCGTATAATAATACGCTTCGCGTATACATAACAGGATAGAAGATTGTTATTATAATTATTCAGAATTTTTCACTCTCTGCACTATGTGCAGGAACATTCACCTGACCATTGTTGGTCTAGGCTCGGTCGATCTCGCAGAGACAAGACACGAACAAATGTTACTCTCTAGACATTTCAATCAATCGTTTCCCAATCAGTAGTACATCCTAGGAGTGATCTTGGCTGTCCGGGTGAGGCCGCGTCTAAGGCTGTGTTGCGGACGTTTCGACCATCTTTTCGTGGTCTTCCTCAGGGCTGGTCTGCCGGCCCTGAGGTTGGAGCCTGAGGAAGCTGGCAACACAGCCGAAACGTCGGCAACACAGCCTTCGACGCGGCGTCAACCGGACAGCCAAGATCATTCACATGACTCCGGCCGTTGAAGCCTACGACTTTACATACCAGAAATTCTCTTATTATTCTGCAGCTCTCCATTACTGCTTTCTGCAT
This sequence comes from Teleogryllus occipitalis, assembly GCA_011170035.1. Taxonomy (NCBI): domain Eukaryota; kingdom Metazoa; phylum Arthropoda; class Insecta; order Orthoptera; family Gryllidae; genus Teleogryllus; species Teleogryllus occipitalis. The sequence goes on along the minus strand of BLKR01003654.1, from coordinate 109,141 downwards.
TTGCTTTATGAATGAAAATGGTAATTTCAACACATGAATTGCATGCACTGTGAGTTTTGCGATTAATCCTGTAGTTGACATGATTATTGGTTGTATGTCGATATTCTGAAGTCTCCATTGATGACGAAGCTCTTGAGCCAGCGGAACATATTTCTGAATTTTCAAGTTAAATACAGATTCCTTATTATTATTATTATTATTATTATTATTATTATTATTATTATTATTATTATTATTATTATTATTATTATTATTATTATTATTATTATTATTATCATTATCATTATCATTATCATTATTATTATTATCATTATTATTATTATTACTATTATTATTAGTGCTATATTTTATTGTAGTTTCTTCATTATCTTTAGCTTACTACGGGACTTCCAGCGAGACCCCATAATACTGGTCATTCTCTCTTACCGCAGCCGTTCCCCAAACTTGGTGACCCATCGCCCCTCCAATTCAAGTGAACTGTTAGTAGGTGGTTCGGAGAGCACCCCATGTCACGGTGCGCAAGCAAATATCCACGTCGAAGGCTGGATTCGAACAAGCAATCCTTCATGCCTAGGTCGTTCTGCCACTGCCATTTTAATAATCTTGTTTTCCTACTAGGCAAAAAACTGACTTTATCAAATGTTGTTACGGAATGCTAACGTTCTCATAATCTAAAATTAAATATTGATATTATTCTCAACTTTAGAAATAAATTTAACTTATAAGTCCGCAATTCAAAGGAATCCAATGAAACACTGCGTCCTATCAAAGTTGTACATGATTAAGCATAACCATGGTGCTTCAGAGAACCCCACATTTGCACTCATAAATATAAAGTTTAAAAAAATTTAAGTGTTACACACGAGAGCATCCTATTACATAAAATCCAACTTCCAACGGTCCTTTGTCCTTTTACCCTTTCAGTGCAACGGCCGTAACAAAGAGTACATCGTGGAGATAGCAGCCGCGCCCGTCGCTTGGATGCTGTGCTCGGGGGCAGAGCCGTTTCGCAATGTACGAGAGCCAGCGGCAGCTGAAGTTGTGAGCCACCTTCTCGGGGACCTCGCGGCCGCGAGATGTCGCCCAGCGCTTGAGTTACGACGCGTCGCCGCAGGCCTCACTTGCCTCCTTCAAAGTCTCAGCTGATTTCGCACCCGCTCTGGCTGGAGAGGAACGAGCTATGAAAACAAGTCAGCTGAAGAGAACAGAATTCTTTCACAGGTTTCTCGTCAAAAGTTTTAAAACTTTAGATTTTTTCCCCATTTTCGGTTAACTTAATATGTGAATGGTAAAATACTGATAAATTCCCGAACACATTTTTATCTTCACATATTCTTCCATTTCAGTATTTCTGGAAAAATACTTAAGATATCATCAGTAATTCATAAATTATCACAAATATCATCTCAGATGAACCTTTATTATTATTATTATTATTATTATTATTATTATTATTATTATTATTATTATTATTATTATTATTATTATTATTATTATTATTATTATTATTATGTTAAGAGAAACTACTTTATTAAGCCATCGGGTTCTCCTTCATAACCATGAAACTTACAAAACTACCCAATTCTACCAGCAATAAATACTGTCTTATCTGCATCTGATTGATCTTTTTCAATGAAGATATTTGAATTCTTCCAACTTATTTCTTTCGGTTTTTGTCGTAATTTTGCAATGGCATTTCTCTCATATAATTTGGAAATTTATGAATAGTTTTAACTGATAATTCACGATTATGTGGTCAATTCTTGGAAACGTACTGTACATTCAAAAAATTAAATTCAGTATAAATCGCCTGGCAAACAGACAATTTCTTCATAGCAAACAATCAATATAGTATGCAATTCTAAGTCGATATTTACTATTTCATAAGCTTCGTTTTTCAGCAATAGGATTCTAGGGTGTGATTATAAGTATTATCTATGTTTAGTGGAGATAGTGTTAAAACTTTGAATAATTTCTTTAGGACTTAATTTCAGTTACATAATTACCAAACAATAGTAGGAAGCAGCACTATACAAAGAAAGATATAGACCATATCGAGCTGACTTTTAGTCATTTTCGAAAAGACAATTGAGGTAATAACTAAGTGATCTTGTGCAAATAAATTTATTCTCAAACATTTTGGAGGCAATACTAGGCTTCTCTAGTGTAATGATCCAACGTTTCGAGACCAAAACCCCATATGCAACGTTGCCAAAAGGTGGCAAAGAATAAACGTATATGTGGAGTGCCACGGTGCCGATAGAAACATGTTTGTAAATCCAAATTAAAATAAGAAATTATAGCATGTGAGATTTAGGGAAAATTGAATATAATCATCCGATAGAGCAGAAATTATAGAACGAAATAAAACAAACGGCATTAAATTCGGTTAACACATTCGGAAGTTATAATTTGAAATATATTTGGAATTTTTTAATAAAATGAACAGAATATGGCCATTGTTGTGTTAGAAAAGAAACATTACAAACAGGGTTTTTGAAGAATAATTACCAAACGCACGGACCGATTTGGTTGAAACGTTGGGAAAGAATAGAATAAAATACGGGGAAGACGACAAAATTAACATCAACTTTGTCGCATTTTCGGAAGCGAAGTAATCATAAAATATGTGGAAGTTGGAATGAAGTCAATAGTGTAAACAAATGACGCCATGCTGAGAAGTTAAGGAAATCTTCCAGAACCAACAGAGCAAGCGTGTGTCAATTATTTGTGACAAAAATCTGTAGTAACAATGTAAATTGTGAAGAAAGAATGCAGATGTGAGGCAGATGTGTCGTGGACATGGTGATGAACGCTTCGTGTACGTGAAATCGGTGTGTCGTTAGTTTTTTTGGAAAGTGTAAAAATAGTTAACGAGAAGTAACGTCGAAAGATTTATAAAAATTTTGGAACATTAGAAAAGGGAGCAAAAATTTAAATTCATTGAATTCATGTTATTTTATTAGTAAAACTTCAAGCAATTACGGATAATCAATTACGTTGTATTCTAGTGTGAGGAAATTTGGCGCGGTAAACATTTTTATTATGGGACTTAACTGAATCAATACACATCAGTATAATTTAGACGATTATTTTCCAAAATAAATGGAAATAAGCAATAGAACTTTTCAAGAGGTAACGTGTTTGACGATACGCGAAAAGTTGTTTCTGTTTTCGTGTTACGTATTTTGCCGAGCAGTACGCCGCAAACATACAGAATTTATTAGTCGGTGACAGGCTAGCGGCTGGACTTTCACATTTAGGTGAAACATAGTGGTTGACGAGAAGTGGTTCTCGGAGGCAACCGCGAGTAAGAGTGGCCGTCGACTGACATCGAGGAGCATTGGACAGCGGACACCGGACGTCTCCAGTACGAAAGATGAGCTGAAAAAAGGGAAGTGAAACGCATATGCATGTGTGTGTGTGTGTGTCGGAATTCCTTGAAATGCTTCGTATCAAAACGCATCCCATAATTAAAAACAATTTTGTTGAAGATCAAGTTTTGTTAGTAGTAATAAAGTAGAAATAGTTAGAGGAAAATAGGGAATGCGCATTCGAGGGATGAATGTGATTTTGATATTGTCTGTGTTAGTGTGTATGAATGATTTTTTGTTATTGTGTATTATCTTGTTTTTTTTTCTTCGTTTGTATATGTTGATGTTATATGATATTATATGTTAACGTAGAAAGGAAGACGGTGAATTATCGCCGTAGAAATGGAAATAAAGTTAGAAACGTAAATAAATGATCGAACCAGAAATGCGGTTCGTTTTGGATCAATTGAGATGTTTGTAGTAATTTAACCTAGCACGCACAATCTAGTTACCTCACTGCGATTCCTGTATAGGAACGCCAGCGTATCCACGGCAGTAGATAGTTAAAAGGGAAAAGAAAAAAGGGGATTTATTATATATATTTGATAAAAGCGCGGGCATAGATAACGTAGAGAAGTTAGAGGATAAAATTAATGAATGATAGGAAGATAGCAGGAGAGAGCAGGGAGAGAGTGTTACATTACATTAAATGGCGACCCAACGGTGGAATAATATTAGACCATCCGTTTTTGCCGAGGTCTCGGAAAACGGAGCACATCAATATTCAAGAATAAGATAAGCTGTTTGAACGCGCGCCAACGCGCATGAATACAATCCGAAAATGGAAACTACGAACTATATCCGTAAGAGAGCGTCTCGGTAGAGTATGCGACACCGGTAGTCGGGAGAAAGAAAGTTTTTTTTTCTGAAGTAACAGCTGGAGAGTGAGGACCTACCGATCACGAGAAGGCGGCACCTCGTACTGCTACGGACTTCAGGACTGCATCTACGATAAAAACTCTTCAAGACATTCGAGGAGTTTTTTATTTTTATATTTATTCTTCTTATACAATAGACTCAGTTGTCGTATTGTAGATTCTTTTAAATATGGAATTAAAAGCTAGTTACATTCTATAAAAGAATACGAAAAGAGTATCAACGGAAAACGAGACGGAGGCCACATCGTGAGTTGAACAACGGTACTGGAAAGGGGCGACCGTGCGGTTCTGCAGAGGGGCGGCTTTGCTCCCGACCGAGCTGCAAGGACAAGGACATCGAGCGATTGGAAGAGTCGACGCCGCAGATTTCTCTACGCCGTGAGAAGACACAGTAAGGTCGTGCCAACTTGAACAATTTGTAGATATTAGAAGGAATAATTTGTTTCGGAAAGAAAGTATTAGTACAGGTTCTTTATACCGATATTCTGTGAAAAATAGAATCAATCTTTTCTTTCAAGAAAAACTTAGCTAATTGTAAAGTTGCAACTAGGAAATTTACGACTGGAATGATTAGGCAAAGTTTTAAGTATTCTTTGAAATTGATTTAAATGAGAGAAAGGAAACAGTGTAGTTAATTATTAAGAGTGTAAGTTGTTTTTTTTTTCAGCAAGACAAAATTCTTGTATATGTAAAGTGTTTTATGTTCATTTACTGTAACAGCAATTTAATTAGAATATACTTAAGTAAGTGGAAAGTGATTCGACTTGAGTTTCTGTGTAAGTGCATTCAATCCACAACGGCCCACATGACCCTGATCCTCGCTATTCTAATTGTATTTTTTTATTTTGCGCCCACCTTGAAAACCCATTCTGAGCTAGCCGGCGGAGGGGTGGAGCGCAATATATATATATATATAAAGTCATAAGTGCCAGAGTGACATGTAGTATTTAAATTTATTTTTTTAGGTAAATGAATTTATTATAGCATTAGAACATAAGAACAACAACGATCCACCAACATTTCATTATGGGAACATATTAAAGTGACAATGTATTTAATCACTTAACAAAACATTAGCTATATTATTTGACCTGAAATGTTGCATATTATAGATATTGAAATATGAATAATAGAAACCAAGTGCTCCCTGATTTTTTTGTCAAAAAATAATTTTAGATAAATTAGTTTATATCTGTTTTAGAAAAAAATTAACGAATTCATTCATTGAGAGGTATTTATATGCAAAACAACAGCACAGATTAGTCTTAATATGTGAATCATCATTGCTTAATTACATACCACTTGAGTAGTATCATATTGAGGAAAAAAGTCAACTGGGTGGACCCAAAACATGCAGTCTCGTGGCGCAAGAACGAAGGTGCTCGCCTTTCACCAAGGAGGTCCGGGTTCGACTCCCGGACAATCTCATGTAAAATTTGAATAAAAAACGAGTTTATCTGCTCCACAGGGGCTAGTCCCACCCTGTGAAGTGTCCTAAACCTCACCCCTTTCCTAATTCCTTCCCAATTCTGGCCGTAGGGGAACGCATACGCGGAGATGCTACCTGGCGGTCCTCTTGACGACTAACGGACTGCGTAATGGAGGATTACTCCCAAAGACATTGACTTTAAAAATATAAATAACGGAAGATTATTACTCTTAAGCGCTTAACGCCCAATGGGGGTTATGAGACGCGTTGCGTCATGACAAAGGCGCAAACAAATTTTAAAAAAAAAATACAATCATTTTCCATTTTACCAATTTGTACATGAAAGCTGTGTAAATACTCTTGAAGACCACAAAATACATGTGCTCCAAGTCCTATGTGCTATTAAAATGCAGTATAGAATTAATTTGTTTAGGTAAAGTCCTAGAATTTTGTTATTTGCTTAAACATAAATATATTTAGATTTATTAATCTTTCCCTATTTTAATAGAAAAAATGTGTGACTACATTAATTGGGAGCAATTGATATGCAAAACAACAGCACAGATTAAGTTTTCATATGTAAATGATCATTGCTAATTATATACTACTGCACTAATCTCTGCACATATTGAAGAAAAATGTTCTACTTCCTGGCTCCAAAACATACTAACATTTTTCATTTTACCAGTTTGTACATGAGAGCTATGTAAAAGGAATATTTGTGAGTGCTAATGAAAAGCTGTCCCGCTACTTAGAGAATTATTCACACTTTCATCCCTATTTGCAGTTTTATTTTGAATAGTGCGAGTGAGTTCATCAGCAAGTCGCTATTGCTCCTGAGTAGCCGATTTAAAATGTTTATAGACTGATTACCCTTCGCACTTCTAGTCTGTTTTGACAACTGTTACACTCGTTTCGGTATTGTTTCAAACAATTCAGTTTTCACAAATTTCTGTAAAATAGGATGTTGCTTAGAATGTATACGATATCTATATATTGTACATTGTAGATTACTGTATATTCTGTACTATATACTATTGCACATTTTACACTCTCTACCTACCTCAATTTTTGGACACTTTCAAACTCCAAACTTTTCTTGCCACTTCGTATATAACACAGTATAATGACAATACATGTACATTGACATTCTTTACCACTTTATTTACGGCTTTTTTTTAAATGTTTCACCAACATTCACACAGCCTTATTCAAACTCCAATGATTTTCGTAATAATACTAGACATTTATGAAATTAGTAGTAGATCTCGGACGTCATCCTCAGGTGGCGTGCAGCTAAACTATTAACATTGGTACATTCTTGAATCTGTTATGTAAAGCTAGGCGAAAAATGTCCAGAAAATATTTTGTAAATATATTAAGGTTTATGGTTGTAAATCATAGCGTATAGTACTCCAGATCTTTAAAGGAAGCTAGCACAAAAGTTACATCCGCGTTTGTTGAGTAGCTTCAGAGATTACCACGCTATAAGACAAGACACTTTTGTCTTTATATGTTAGTATAGAAGATGTAGATTAGAATAGATATAGAATAGAAGAAGATAGGTAGATATAGATAGGTATAGATAAAGATATAGATATAAATAACCTCATTCTCACTTGTATAAATTACTTTTATCAATCTGTTGTAGGAGTTTCCACGACGTGTTTGTAAAGGAAATAGGCGTGGCAGTTGGAAAATAAAATATGAGCACCATTTTGTCGATCTTACTAAAAAAACTGCTTGAAGTTGTATGAGATAAATATAACTTCATTGGTATTTTTTGTTTGTTTAGGTAAATTTTTGGTGAAAGTAGAATGATGATAAGGGTTATTAATAATTTTGAGAAATAAACAAGGCAAGTACAAACTAATCGACAGTAATTTCTTCTTGTAATTACATAATCCTGATATTTGAACTTTATTTTGATAGCTAATTGTATAAGAATAATTGCATATCCTTATTTACAGATGGCTCCCAAGTGTTGTGCCCTAATGTTCAAGCAATTAAACTTCATCATAACATTAGGGAGGATACACCCCTGAATTCAGATTTCCATCAACATCTGAATTGAAGGCATAGTGGATAAGAAATATTCCACATGCAAACTGGCAGCCTTCAACCTCATCTGTTTTGTGCATCAAACATTATCGTGAATGTGATGTTTCATGAAATGAAAAGTATAAGGATACATCTGGGGAATGGAAGGAAAGGCCCAGAAGTAAATTGGAGCTAGTTTCTTGTACAGTTCCTACACAATTTCAAGACTTGCCAAGCTATTTTACCAAAACTGTTCCTAACCGGTGAACAGACCCACAAATGCGAAGAGAAGCAGCGGTGACTAATTATGAGACTAAATTATCTCAGTAGCTTGAGAGTGACCGAAGTTTATATTTCTCTTCGTTTTGTGATAAGATTCATTCAGGTAAAAATTATGTGATCTATGGCATTTCCAGACAGACCAATTAATATTTTGTATATGTAATTCTGAATACATTTCATGTATATCTGCCAGTATTGTAAATAGCGATTTTGTTTGGTCTGTTTATGTAAAAAAAAAAACAGATTTTGACCAAGGAGCAATTGAAATGGATTTTACCTTCTAGTTTAAAAGTAACACTGTGGTCTCAAATGCAAAATTTGGTTCTTCGTTACAAAAACCTGGAAACAGAAGAGATGCCTTTTCACAACCAAATTCAGCATGACATTGTATCTCTCTTCCTTGTTACTTTTAGTTGAGGAAAACAGCTCTTCAGAAAATGAAGAACGGCTGTTTCTGTGCTGAAGTTTCTGTGTGAACAATTCAGCTTAATATTTAGATTGATTGATTGATTTTTTCGTGTTTCCAGGCGCGTCAACTACTTTCGTCATTAGTCCAGTTAGTGTAGTGCATGTTTTTTTCTCGGGAGATGGCGGTGATCTTCCCCCGCTGGATGGCGAGATCCGGCGCCGACCTACCGTCGGCTAGTGGGGTTTCCCCCTAACCAGGACTCTCCCACCAGCGGGGCACCGCCCCAGTCGGGACAAGCTCTAACTTCCCGACCGGTCACCCGGAATATGTGGTAGTGTAGTGCATGTTAGTGTAAGTGTGTGTGTAAGGGGAGAGGATAGGACAAGGAAGAGCAAGGACAGATCGCGCGCGGTCCGTGGCCCGTTTGGTAGGGTACTGCTCTGGCATTCGCCTGGTGTTGATCGGAGAAACCACGGAAAACTACCGATCAGAGCAGCCGGCCGCTAGAATTCTCCTCCAGACAGCAGCTGAATTCGACCTAGCTGAGCAGCTAGTGTCGAAAATCCTGCCGCCGTCAGGACTCGAACCTAGGACCTCCCGGTTAGAGGCGCTGCAGAGACAGTTGATGCACTGAGCTACCGATACCGGTTTTAATATTAGAAAGCAACGCATATATTCGGTTGATGTTCTCTTATGGTCATTTATGATTTATTTACCATCTTCATCATGTTACTGTGTCATAAGGAAAACTGGTTCATTATCTTACTCCGTCTAAAATATCTGGAGCGGTTAGCATCTTCATTTCTAATCTCCCCTAAGACAGTTTATGAAAATGACCATTTTTTGAAAAAATGCTGATAACTTTTGTGAAAGAAAAGGGTTTGGAATATTGCGTTGAATCCAGAGAGAGGTGGCGAGATGGTAAGTTGTTTTCATTTAAACGTAACCCACAAATTGAAGTCAATTTTAATTATAGGAGGCAACACAGAAACGAAAAATTGATTTCTGCTTATGTAAAGAGCTCAAGAAGAGGTTGAATCTTCTCAACCACGTTTATCTATTCCTCACTTTGTCTTCAAATATCATTATTTTATTTGTTGAACCCCGAAACTTCGCTAAGATGCAAATCATTAAGCTTCCATCAAAATGAAATCTAGTGTACCCTGTGAGGAAATTAGCTATTACAGAAACTGTTTTACGACTCGCGAGCAATGGCGTGTCCTTCATGTTCCAAGGTACGCCTGCGTACCCTGTAACTTAAAAAAATACTTAATTTGTAACAAAAATAAATCTTACTTTATTTATAACATAAATCATAATTTATCGAAAGCTTGGTGGTTTCACACTAGCAATTATGCCCGCGCTTGCCAAGTACCGGTGTGTCCGAGGCACATGGGGCGTGTAGAAGCTCGGGTGCGATCCGGTGTGCTCGATGCGTTTCTTGGGGGCCTGCAATTGGCTGCGTTGGGGGACCTCGCATGAATGCAACCAGTGTTGCCAACGAAAATCTTGGTTTTTAATGATAAATGTGTATAGGTGTATCTACACTGAATTGTGTAATTCTAAGTGTAGTACATGTTTATGCTTGTACGTGCTAATTCAGATTTTAGTGTATCGTTAGAAGTGAAACTACCTCGTGAGTTATACCCTAGGGAACGCAATAAGTAAGATTGCGTCTGCTAGTGTTTCGGCAGGAAGAGCACGATCAGGGATGTTTCTACTGCAGGCAGAGGGGTAGATGGACACACGTGCTTGATTTGTGATTTATTGATGAAGAGTTTTGTTTCGCCGAATTTTGAAAATAAGAAAAACATTATTAAGACAGGCTCTGATCGGTAGTTTTTCCGTGGTTTCTCCGATCAACACCAGGTGTCCACGGACCGCGCGCGATCTTTCCTTCCTCTGCCTTCTCCTATCCTATCCCCTTAAACACACACACTAACATGCACTACACTACGACATTCCGGGAGACCGGTCGGGAGCTTAGAGATTGTCCCGGCTGGGGCGCTGCCCCGCTGGTGGGAGAGTCCTGGTTAGGGGGAAACCCCACTAGCCGACAGTATGTCGACGCCGGATCTCGCCATTCAGCGGGGGAAGATTACCGCCATCTTTCGAGAGAAAAACATGCACTACACTTACGGGACTAATGACCTAAGCTGTTGACGCGCCCGGAATCACTAACCAACCAACCAACCAACCAAAACCTGTGTAAGGAAATTTAATAGCCAACTTTTTGAAACTAAGGCTTACCGTTAATATATAATTTATTGCTTACCCAAACTAAGCCCTTCACGCGAGATATTGTAATAATGATTTCGGACGTTCTGTAGTACATGACGTAGTGGCAGTAAATGACTTGTTAGCTGCTGATGCACATACTTATTTGATGTGCATGAAAGTACAATACAGCATCGGCCCTCAAAGAAGGCAGGAACACAAATTATAATCAAACCCTGCATATATGGTGTAGCATCAGCGATATAAGCAGCAAGGAATACCAATTTACCACTGGAGCATTGATAGAACTGACTGAAGGTGATTTTCTTCCACATTCAAAAATAGTTAAAGGACTTGTACCTTATGTTGTATGTTTCAAGGATTTGCAGACTCTCCCAGCAAATACTCCCTACTGCTTCTATGAGTATTGGAGTGTTAGTAATTTAACAATGCCAATTATTTGTTCACAATAGTTGTTCTCAAGTATGATAAAGAGAAACTAGAGGGCCGCCGCAAGATGGAATGGTTGGAAATAGCTTTTCTCCCACTTTGACCAGAGGCCCAAAAAGTAATCGTTTTTAGCGCGCACTTGGGTCTAAACTGTTTTTCAGAAATTTAATATAAGCGTTTTGTAGGAAATTATTACTATTATTATTATTATTATTATTATTATTCTATTATTATTATTATTATTCTGATGATGGAGATAATAAATAAAAACAAAAACGAATCACTGACACAAAACTAATGTCAATATTTTAACAATTTCAGTAATTTATTCTATTTATTTAATATATAATATTTCAATTAAATATATATTACTCTCCTTCGGCCGTCAATTAGCCTTGAATACACATATTCAAAATATTGCCAATAAAGCTTGTCAAATAAAATCTAAATTATATCCCTTAATTAATACATTTTCAAAATTACAAAATATTACAAAATAAGAGCATCACTTACATACGCGTGCTCAATTTTTTGTAATTCTTCAGCGTCAAACATGAAGGAAATACAAAATATTTAAAATTAATTTTTACGGAGAGTTCTAAAGGTGGAATGGTTCATCTCTAACAAACAGATATAAAATATTACATATAGAACTAATTAAGACGTTTATCATTAATCAATCTTCCAATTTCTTCAACTCTTCAACAAATGATCCTATTTACCAATATTTCGATCTGTGAAAAATTATCACATATGTTGGCATTAGACTGGTTCAATTATCTTATTTTCTTTCTAGTCCTGTATTATTGCAGGAAAATAATGGAATGAAAACTGAAATACTTTATTAAATACCTATTTTGGTCTTCTAAGGTCAACTTCTTTGGTCTCCTACGGTAACTTATTTTCTTTCTAGTCTTGTTTTATAGCAGAAAAATAATGGAACGAAAACTGGAATACTTTATTCAATACCTTCTTTGGTCATATAATATCGATATATTGACATATTTATAATAAGAGAACCTCAACACTTGTTGCTTTGCAGGACGACTGAAATCAGGGATCACGATTAGTTCCATTCATCACTGACACACCTAAACGGTCCCCCGACTACCGACCGTCCTCACGGGCCGAAGCACTCCGAACAATTCAGGAGCTCCTCTTGTCACCATGTGCTCGCACATTAGTTCCAGTTGAGATCATTTGCACATTCATTTGCATTCGTTTCATCATTTTCCTGCCTACGGTCCTATATCATTTGAGAGGTAATGACCAAAAAAAATCAGATTGGGCACCAAAACGACTTTCTTTGGGCAATGATAAAAGTAATAAAAAAAATACCCAATCTGCTGGAAGTATGATTTATGTAATGGATGCCATATGTATCTAAGTTGTATATAAGTGGAACACACAGATCGATTCGTACAGTCGACAATTGCATCTAAAGACTTCTTGTTGCTTTACAAGTTACTGTAATTTACCTGTCATCATGAAGGCTTTTGGAAGTTCCAGTATTGTTTGCATCTTCTTTGCAATCTACGTGGTTTCACAGGTGAGACTGACTACATCTTATATTAAAAGTTGATTTTTGGTGTAACCTGACAATTAGTTTATTAATTTCGTAGTTAACTACGTAATTCAATAAAGAAAGAATATGAATAGTGAAACTATTAACAGGTAAATGCTCAAATTCAAATGTATTGATTATAAGAGTAATTCTAAATGAAACTAATTACATATGTACTTCAACCTTTCTACTCAAAATAGAGTTCTCTTCAGATTATGGGAAATCACTAGGTCACATGTCGAAGTTTAGGTTAGGAACTACAAATGTCGTCGAGTTTGAGTCTGATGATCACTGTAATTTCAAACTTTGGAGGATATGAAGCGATCAGTGTATCCAAAAACAAGACCGTGCCTTTCTGCTGTTTGGGGAAAATCTCACTGGTGGATGTCGTTAAAGCCGGTAGATTTGATGCGCGTGCACCCTCAACACGTTCAGTAATTTAATTTTAATATATGTAATTTTTACGTTAACTAATATTCATAGTTTCAAAAGATAATCTTCACAATAATTAAAAGTTACTAAATTTATTTTCTCGCCCTTACTTCGAAAGACAAAGTATTGTAATCGTGAGATGGTAAACAGCGGATTCTCGACAGAAAATTTCCTTTGGTCAGGTCTAACTAACAAAACTAGACGAGCTACAACATCATATACTTTCGCGCATTATGGGAAATAGTGGTTATTAAAATTACGTATTATTGAACTAGTGGTGTCACAGAATGGCAAAGACTTCCTCGCAGTAATGCTTTCTAATTTCCTTGGTGTGGACTGACTTTACAGTCTTGTTCAATCCTCTTGACAGGTGCCATCTATTGCCACACTAAGTACACTTTTTTGAAACTTTCTCACTTTTTGGTTGTCTAATAGAGGAACCAATATATATTACTTTAATAAAATTAAAGAAGAGCAAAACCTCGTCCTAAATAGATACATTGAATTGAAAAATTTAGAATTATTTTCAGATAATGGTGTTTAAGAATTACTGTAAACGCGAAATTTGAAGCTCTTTTCATAGGTATCTATTCCGTTTTCGAAAACCTTCATTAGAAGCCATTTGAAATACTTCTACTCACAAATGCAATAATGTATACAAATTAATGGTAATGTGAATATTAATGGCGTGAGAGACATTTCAAAAGATTACATTTGAGTAATTTTTGAAAAACAAAAAGAAAACAAAAAAATTATTTTTAGGCCACCTTAAACAGTGCAATTAGCACTATACGTACGAAAAGGTGGAAGAAACAATTTGAAGCCGTTTTTGAGAATATGGCGTTTTTGAAATTTTTGTAAAAACAAAAGAATAGGGCAAAATTATATTTATGTCATCTAATAGAGTACATGTAACACCATCCTTACAAAAACATAAAGAAACATTTGAAACCGTTTTTGAGTAAATCTAGTTTTTGTTATTTTTTAAATTGCAAAAATTGCACGCAATATTGCGTGATAAGTACTAAAATTATCAAGAAAATGTTCTTGATCTTCATGAAAGAACTAGTTATTGACAAGAAAGTTCATTTAAAGGAAAAATCTCTATCTTTAATTTGTAATCTGGGTAATCATGTAAAGTACTCCCAAATTTAAAAAAATGTTTTTAAAAATTGAAAGCTTCAACTAGAGACCGGTTGACAGGTGATTTTTTAATTTGGAAAAAGATCTACGCATGGTTCAGGTGCTAGTGGAGTTTACAGACGGACGGACGGATGGACGTTTTGCTACCTAGTTCTTCCAAAACAGAGATTTTGATTACACCACGTGTAAGAGGATTTTTTCGCTCAATTTAGCAACTGTATTTTTTCCACATTTTTGTTATCAAGGCCCAGCAATAATTTTTTGGCCGAAAATCCGCCGTTGTTTTCGCCCAGCATTACATAACATTCTCTATACTATGTGTATTACTCCGTATATACGTACGTTTAGGAGAAATATAAGTTGAAATTTTTGCCATTCTAAAAACTGAGTTATAACTAAATTTATTACCTTCCTTCAATCTATTTCCCCTCTTAAGGATATTATCATTATACACCATAGAATCATCAGGAAGAACCATCAATCACGAAAGGGATCAAGTCGAAGAATTTTGAAACCACTGCGTTGCTATTTTGCGAACTAGCAATCCATGAAACAAAGTGCGCAAAATTCGAATTTACAAATCAGATTCTTTTCAAGTTTCGAAAATCTAGAAAGTGCGCCGAAAATGATCTTTAAAGTCCTTTGCTACATATGGGGAAGAAAGTCAAAGAAAATTGGTAGCTGTTTCTGAGAAACTAATTGTTTAATGTGGTTTTAAAAGCGTGTTTGTTTCACGCAAAATTACGCATATTTTCGAAAACTTGAACATGAATCATTTAAAGAACTGTTTTTGAAAAACACATATCATTACGATAAAATTATCTTTAAATTGTTGAAAGAGGATGAACAAATTTTGAATTGTTGCAATTTTCGAACAATTAGGGGATTTCAATGGTAATGAGACTTGAACCATTAGCTTGAGCGTCTTTAACGCCCAAACTATTCGTAGGATTATTTCTAAACTGAATAAACCGGTGTCCATCTAACCTCACTGGATGCTCTGCGATTTTGAATAATATTTATTAATTTTTTGGGTACTTTTGATGATGCCCCTAGGACATTTTCAAAATTGTCTCAAAAATGGTCACAAATGTTTTCTTAAAATTTCTTGTATGAAGGTAGTGAAATTGATTTTTAAAGTTGGCATAGGGTCCGATTTTCACTGTTAATTCTAAATGTTTGAAAATTGCAAAAGTTTGAATTTTATTCGGCGCCATCCTAGAACTAGAAAATTGAACATATACATTATTCCATCAAGTAATTTATTTTCTCCATAATTAGTTTTTTTATTAAGCCAATCCTTTTTGAAAATGTTGGTAGTTTTCGGGCAATATTGCGAGGAATATGTGCAATATTAAAACTTTTGGTAGCTTCTTTGGTAATTAAGGTAACGATTGGAAATGTAGGTACTCTATAAGATGACATAAATGTCATTCTGCTCTGTTCTTTAGTTTATTCAAAATTTACAAAAATGTAATTTCTTGACTTGTCTCTCACGTCATTAATATTTACATCAGCGGCAATGTATTCACATGATTGTATTTATGAGTACATATGCTCTAAATTATATCTGATAACGTTTCCTGAAAACTCAAAAGTTTTGTGCGAATATGAGCTGAAAAATCCGCATTTTATGAAAAGCTCAAATGCCATTTTCTAAAAAACCGCAACCAATTTTTTCTTCAAACTTTTCCTGCGAATCGTGCTAATTGCTCCTTTTCCACCCGATATATGCATTTAATGACGTAGTATTACTTCTGAAAAATATATATTTTAGTGGGCTTTGCATTGTTGTTTTTTTTCACGAAATATTTGCAAATGCAATGTACCAACGGAACATAATGCGAATAAAATATATTCAGCTGACCAAGGCAAGAAAACATTACTTATCACGAAAAGTAAAGACAAGTATGAGAGAGAAGACGACATGTATAAATATTGGGAAAAAAACTAGTCACCTCTGACACAGTTTTGCTATAGCGTTCTTTTAAAAACTGGTAAACATAACTGACGTTTACATTTTTTACATTCGTAATCCTTAGACCAAATGTTTTACATGCAACACATTTAATTTATTTACGTTAAATATTTTATGTTGCTTCATAAGTCAGCTAGCTTAACGTTTACTTCCCCAATTTAGTTTTTTCGTTCGTTGTGTATATATAGTTATTGTAGGTAAGTATTATATGATGAAGAATTTTGTTCCTGTTTCATGGCCGACTGCAAATACCTTGGATATATTTTGTTAATTACACGATTTGGCTTCGTTTCTGAATTCTGATATGTAGGTGCTGATTTAATTCCATGCGTACTATTAACATATAGCTGATCAACGATTTTTCATGGAATCAATGAGCATATTTAGTAAACTAAACGAAAAAACGTAGTAGTGCTCCACCAGCGCATATTTTCTCACATTATTTCCATCTTTGCTATTTTCAAAAAATAAGCCCTCAAAAATTAGACTTGCTCCATTCGTTTACGCGTTTTTCGTTCTACCTGTGGAAAATTGTTTGGTGAATCGGCGATTTGGTGAAAATCATGGTTTTGTACCATGTACAAACCATTGTACACAGACGAACGTTTGCCGTTAACCGATTATTCGGAATGAAGTATCCCCATAACGTGGATTCTGACTACAAACGCGTTAGAGAAAGTAATTTAATACTTTGAGTAACAAGAATAAACAACCTTTTCGATATGTCATCTACAATACGAAATTTTCTGCCGAAAATTCGCAGAAAATAGCGAATGTGCTAGTGCGCGAAAATAAAATCACCACATATTTCTAGTTCTTATGGATTTCATTACAATTGTGATACAGAAACTACTTGTGGACAAAATCTTTCTATTTTTTTGTTGCTATTCTTTGATCGCAATTAAAACAAGAGCAAAAATGTCTTGTTTCTTCCGTGTAATATAACGTATACTATTGTTCGTTATAATTACAAATATTTATCCTTTATTTATATAATGTGCATTATTTTCACAATAAATTCGGACGGTTCCGAATAGAATCGATGCAAAAAAATGGAGAGCTGTCAAATTAAATATGAAAGATCGGGAAGGAAATGTTAATGATCATATACACACGCAAGCCTAGGGTTGGTAGGGTTGGGTGTACGGTTTGACGTAGTTTTATCAGGGAGGAAAAGTCTTTTCCTCTCTTTCCCTCAGGTACTGCACCGCTCTGATTCAACAATGACGGGCATTCTGACATGAAATAAATGTAGATTTAGATAGACTTTCTAAAAAAAATTGCTAACAATGTTTATATTTTCTTCTTTAAATTTTCAATGAATAGAGCACAATAAACTGATTTCAATGAGTGGAAGCCATTTTCATTGAAACTTTTTTAATTTTCAAAATATAAAAAAGGGGTATTGTATTTTGATTTTTTCGAACTGTCCATATTTAGGATCCTGTACAACTATCTCAAGAGACTGCGCAACTCGCTGAACAATGTGCTCAAAATCTTCCACTATCGCCAGGTAAGAATTTCGGCCAGGCAAAGAATTATGGCGCTTCTTTTCCTTTTCCCGCTGCTACAGCACACTGCTCCCTAAACGACTACGCCCAAACTGTAACGGATTTTAACAGCCAACACCTTATGGAGGGGGGTAAAAATCGGCCTCAAAATTCAATTTGCTATATAATTTATACCATTAATTGTGCTACAACAGCACGTACTCTCTCGCGATATTGTTAATGGCTATGTAATATTATATGACAATTTGTATCTTACTCTTCAACTACCATTTAAACATTTTTAAACAAGCAAAGCGTGAAAAATGCCTGTACCTTTTTTAATCGAAATGTTTCAACAAAACAGATTTCTGCCACTGAATTCAGTGTATTCACGTTCTACATAAATGTATGACGCAAGACATTTATTTTATCCGTAAATTAAATTATCTGTTTATAAAAATGCGAATGAAAGGCAGCCGTCATTATCGCCTCCTATCTGTGCGGCGTTACATCAATGGGTTGCAACAAACAACAATGACGTATAGGATACACACTAAAAATTAGCATTGTTGATACCGCTAGCAAGAAAATGAAAATGGTTAGAAAAATATAATAATTAAATGTAATAATTTTTATATTTATGAAAATTACTAGGTTCTTACACGCATTACACTTCATTCCCCTATCTTATCAAGCAAAACGAAATCATCTGTTTGGTTTCACAGTGAACTCAATTAAAGGACGAAATTTAAAATAGGTTTTAAATAATTTCTAAAAGACACATTTTAAAACGTGTAACAGAAGTTCGAATGTAAGAAACGAACAAAGAAATATGATATAATATGCAAATTCCAACTACGTAGCATTCAATTGCCTGGTAACACCGTTCACGAAGAGCAGTAAATTCGGAACGGGCAACTACGTTTGAAGCCAAATTACTCAAAAAACACTCATATTTTCGAAAAAATTTAACATGGCCTGATTTGTAGATCTGTTTTTGATGAACACATTTAATTAAGAAAGAAAAATATCTTCACAATTGTAGTTGTAGAAAGACGCCAAAAACTTTATATTTTTTAAATTTTCGATAAATCATTTCAATAAATTTTTCAGGGCCTATTGCGGCTCGGCCATTCGGAATATCCAAGTAGTTTATTAGACAAAATATGCTTAAAATTCTCTTAAGAGCTTATTTTAGATTTTTTGACGTTTCCTGCCCGGATACATGAGTATATGGGGAGACGATTTATCCACATTTTCATTACCAGCGCCCGATAATGAGAGTTTGTCAAAATTTCCACTGGGAGAGGTGACTCACTGCGTTAGATGTCAGTGCAGTGCAGACTGAGAAGTCTTTAAGTCTGAGTTATGCCTGTGGCAGGATTTTCAACCCTAGCTGGATTGCGGATCGAATTCAGCGTCTGTGTGGAGCAGAATTCTAGCAGCCGGCTGCTTTGAACGGTAGTTTTCCGTGGTTTCTCTGATCAATACCAGGCGAATGCCAGAGTAGTACCCTATCATACGTGCTACGAACTGCGCGCGATCTTTCCTTCCTCTTCGTTGTCTTATCCCCACCCCCTAATCTCACGCCCACAAGCACTACACTAACACATGCTGGGAGATTGGTCAGGAGCTTAAAGCTTCCCCTAGCTAGGGTGGTGCCCCGCTGATGGGAGATACCTGGTTAGGGAAAACCCCGCTAACCGACGGGGAGGTCAGCGCCGGATCTCCCTACCCGGCGGGGAAAAATCACCGCCACCTTCCTAGGGGAAAAATATGCACTACACTTACGGAACTAATGACCTTATCTCTTGGCCTGAAATCAGTAATCAAGCAATCGGAAATTTTCGTTTATTTTATTTCCACATTACAATATTTTCTCTATATTGCGTAAGCAGTAACGAGAAAGTAAAATTGGTGGTGGAACAAGAGCACATACTTTCTTTCAATATTGCTAACGATTATGTAAACCTTTAATGTGACAATTTCTGCCTTATACTTCAACTACCATTTGAAAAATTCTTAAACAAACGAAGCGCGAAAAATACAGCTATGTACCTTTTTTGGGGCGTCTTCCTACAACTATAGTATTGAAGACAGAATTTTTTTCGTTAATGAAATCTGTTAAAATCTCTTCCTAAGGGTGATCTTAAACTGTTTCTAAGGCATCCATGTTGATTTCTTCGAAAATATGGGTAGTTTTTGTAAAATTTTGCGTAAAATATAGGAAGTTTTAATTTTTTTAAACAATTTTGTTCTGAAAACCCGCTGCAAATTTATTATTTACGTTTTCTCCTCTTATCATCAAGTGACGATAAAAAATACATGATACTAGACCCATTTTCGGAAACTCTCCGTTTTGTCAGCAATTGCAAATCGTTAACATCTCGAAAGTACAATATTTAAGATAGAGACTACTGCCTTGGACAAAGTCTGTTGTAAGCTTTTTAATAAAGGTAGTGTACAATGTTTCGAAGAAACGGCTAGCATGTGAGCACAAACGCTGCTTATTTATTTTAAAATATATTTTATTTCAGATGAGTATCTGAACAACTTCCTGTCTGGTGGCAATGTCGAATTGCAAGAAGAATTAAAAGCACAAGATTTCCAACAAT
Organism: Teleogryllus occipitalis; assembly: GCA_011170035.1. Taxonomy (NCBI): domain Eukaryota; kingdom Metazoa; phylum Arthropoda; class Insecta; order Orthoptera; family Gryllidae; genus Teleogryllus; species Teleogryllus occipitalis. The sequence continues at coordinate 88,840 of BLKR01003654.1, read as the reverse complement.
TTTATGGCTGTTTTCTGAATGGAACGAATTTTGTAAGTACATTTTAAATTTCACTTAAAATAATTTACATTTCGTATATCCATTGTTCATTTCATTCAGTAATAATTTTGCTTGGTGACGTTTGTGGAGAATACCGTTCTAACAAAATAAAACTTTTTTAAATTTTATTTAAATGTATTACCTTTGATTGACAATATGTCTTTCAGAGCATTGAAATTTACAACAAAAGGGCAGTCGTTATGGGCACTAACAGTAACCTCTTAAAAGGGATTTATGAAGGCAAAATTTAAGAATTTGAAAAATGTTGAGAAGATAAGAAGATTGGAAAAGCAATAAGAAAACATAAAACTAAGGAGGATGAAATATGTCTTTAGCAAATTTGGAATTAACTTTACGAGGAAAAGGATCGATTTTTTCAAGATTAAAAAATTGTGCATGATGTAATTAAGGAAGAATATTAAAAAACTGAGACTATACTTTTTAATAAAATCATGTATTGTAGGGAGATTTAATTCATTATGAATTTATGTATTGGAAATAAACCTACATTCTTGTAGAAGTTTTAAAAAGAATTTGTTTTGGATAATTTGAAATTTTTTATATTTGATTTAGCTGCGTTTGACCATATTGTACAAGCAAATGTTTAAGTAGGTCTAATACTTTAAGTCTTTATTAATTTAGTAGTTTTAACATGAAGAGTTGACTTATTATTTATAAGGTAATTTAGTTTATGTATTTTAACAGTGGGTTTTTGTATCACATTTCAATATGAATTTTCCAGTTCAGTTTTGTGTCTAAATAGAGGCTTGAATAGACAAAGAGTCAAATATTTAATAGACAAAGAGGAAAAATTGCAAATAATATGTGTTATGAATGAGGACAGGAGGAGTTATTAGCTAACATAACGTAAATATTTTGGCTTAGAATTTATCCGCATTGATTTTGATTCTCCAGTTGTTGGGCCAAACTGAATAACGATTAAAATCTGTTTGAAGTTTATTTCTTGCAATTAATAAGAATATTAACGTGTAAATTAATAAGTGCTGTATCATCTGCAAATGAGCTAATTTAGAAGAAGCGAATTTTGGAATTTTGGATAGATAAATATTGAATAGCAGAGGAGAAAGACAGGATTCTTGAGGGACCCTGGCAGAAATATTAAATTTTTGAGAGAAGGAATTATTATATTTAACCATAAATGGTTGTAGATAAGAAATTGTGAATAATAATTATAAGAAAAATAGGAATACCTACAAGATGAAGTTTATATATATTAAACCATCATGTCAAACTTTGCTGAATGCCTTTTCTATATTCAAAAGTATTGCAAGTGAGTATTGTTTTGAATGAAAATAATGTTCTATGCAGTATTCTATGTTCTATGCTGCGATTCAATAATACGCATTAGCTAATGGACAGTAGAATGTTTGTGCATAAATCGAAATTGTGAGCGTTGAAGAATGCTATATTGAGAAGTGAATGTATAAAGTCTACAAAATAATGCAGTTTCATAAATGTTTGATAATGAAGAAAGCAAACTAATAGGTAGGTAATTTGAAGAAAATCTAGGATCTTTTTTTGGTTTGCAAATAGGGATGGTCATAGCTAATTTCCAAATATTAGGAACAAAGTGAAAATGACGAGACGAATTCAAATTATTAGGGAAATGCAGCATTGGATGTATTACTTAAAAAATTTCAGTGATTTACTAGAAATTAGATTAAATCAACTTTCTTTGCGAATTTTGAGTTTTTTTATATTATGAACTTCAGTTGGGGATGTAAAAGGAATAAGTTGTGGAAAGTTATATTAATAGTAAATGTAGTGTAAAATTGTTATAATTAGGAAGGAGAGTAAGAATGATTGCGAAGTTGAGTATTATGTATTGGATTAGCAATAAAGAAAAACTGAAAGTGAATGCCTAGTAATTGATGTTTTCCAGGATCATCTAGGGCAGAAGAGGAAGAGTCTTGTGGGATAAGAATGAGACTTCGGTCATTATAAAGTCGTTTAATTGTAGACAATCATTGAGTAGATTGAGGGTAGATTTGTTGAAGAGAGTTTTGATATTGATGAAATTAAATAAATATATTCTGGTTGTTAAAATAGGCAAATTATTGTTAATTTTACATTCAATATCAGGATGTCGTGTTAATTGCCAATAACGACGTAAAGTGTGTTTGGCTTTGATTAGGTTAAGAATACGAAAACGTAGTGGCTGAAAAGGGCTAGAGGAAAATTTAGGTATAAAGCGTGAATGAGAGAAAAGTGTGGTATTGCAGAAGTAAAATAAATAATTGTCAATATCATCTGTTGATTGTATATTATGAGGAAACTGAATATTATTCTCAATATCGTGTTTAGTGTAAGTCAGATACTTTCAAAAAGACGTGTAAATGTAGAAGAAGAAATATTAAAGGAAAAGGATAACGTAATTAGTATTTGAAAATGATCAGAGTCTAATTCAGGAAGTACATTTTGGGTTATAGGAAAAGGAAAATTTTGTATAAGAATAATATCAGGAAAATTAGGAATATTATTATTAATAATAATAATAATAATAATAATAATAATAATAATATGTAAATAATAAGTAGGTTCAGAAGGGGAGTGTAATTTTACATCAATAGAATCAAGAAAATTATGTGATTTAATTCCGTTAGGGTTGGTAGTATTACAATCCCAAATTTATTGTTGACAATTTTGATCGCCAAGAAGAATGTTTTTGTTTATATTGTTAAAGATTTTGTAAATGTTACGAGAGGAAATTAGTATTTTGGATATTTTGTAGGAAACTGAAAAATAGTAATTGATATTATTAATATTGATTTTTAAAGAAAATATTTCAAGAGAAGGGCGATTGTTACATTAGCATGGAGAGTGTCCAATAAAGGGTTTAATGAGTATAGCAACTACTCCGGAGGCAACTGAATTAATTCTGTCAAAATGATAAATATTATAGTTTGAGATAAATTTGTTAGTAGGAAGTAAACGTGTTTCAGTTATAAATGCAATGCGTACATTAGGAATATATAAAGAATGTTCAAAAATATGTCGTCTTTTGAAATCATTAGCATTCCAGTTGAGAAGTGTTAGTTGATTGGTAATTTTATTAATTATTTATTATGAGAACGATTCAATAATATTTTGAAGTTGAGAAACAAAAATTGAAAGAATTAAATATTATTGTTCTAACAATTTGTTGAATATTATAAGAAGAGGGAGAGGTATGATGTATAGGAATGTGTAAGTTATTTGTCCAAGGGGAGCTGGTAATGTTACTTTGCGTGTTAGGGAGAGGTGGGAAGTGTGTTGTATGTAAATTAAAAGATTTTGAAGAATTTTGTGGTAAAGATGTAAAGGGTATTGGAGTAAGTCACTGTGTTAGGGGAAGAATTATTGATGGAGGTAAAAGAGAAGAAAGTATTCATGAAAAGTGGATTATTATTAGGTTTATAGATTTTATTATTTAGGACAAATTTGTAAAAAGAACATCCTCAATAATTCGTCGAATGGCTCTGACCACAGTTTACACATGTCGGAGGGGTTGACTGTGGCTTTGGACAGAGTAATGATGGAGTTGGGAACACTTGACACATCTGGATTTTAATTTACAATTAGCCTTTGAATGTCTAAACGTTGATAATTTAACAGGGGTGCATGTATTTGTTTTGGGTTGAACTTTAATAATTGTACAAAATAGGTGATCTAAACAGTTTTGGATTGATCGGAGTCTGTTAAGTCTATAGCACAAGTTTGAAGAGGATGCCTTAGTTTGTCATAAAGACGTCGACCTCGAGCATTGGATGATCTAGTCGAGTAAGTTCATTTAAAATGTCTATCTCACTTAATGAGATCGGAATGTCTTTAATCACTACCTGGAACGTTTTCTTGCTTGGATCTTGAAATGTATAAAACTGTATATTATTATTTTCATAGAATTATCTGAAGTTTCGATGGTCATCAATGTCTGTAAAAAGAATTTGGATTTCATTAAAACGAGATTCGGTTGAATAGTTATTGTGAATCACTTTTGCAATGTCTTGAAGTAATATAGGATAGTTGATGCCTATCAGTTATAGGTGGAATGTTTTGATATGGTGCAGAAGTTAAAGTAGTTGATTCTTGTAGATTAGCCAAAGTTTCGTATCTGGAGTGGGTCGGGATATTATATATGGGTTTAGATGATTTTGATCGTTTGGAAGGGTTTTCAGGAGCATCTAGGGGATGTGGACGACGAAAGTTGTTAGAGATGTCTTCTACATTATACTTGGGTTTTTCTAACGTGCCATCTGTGGGTCGCAATGTTTCGGTATCAAGGACCAACAAAACGTGACTTGTAACTACACAACGGTTTTGAGGAAGTAATTTAGTACAAAGGAATTTAAGAATTTTCCACTTTTTTGGTATCAGGATTCTTCAACACTAATTTTTGTGCCGAAAATTCGCCACTTTTTGTTACAGTGTTACATGACTTTCTCTATATTACGTAAGCAGTATGCGAAAAAGTAAAAATCACGGAAGATACCTTCTAAAGTATAATGAATCACTTGGTGTTTTACATAATTTACATAATTTTTATCTTTATTTTTCAGACGGATGGAAATGGGAATTTGAATTTTACTACTCTGAACAACGCAATTGAAGGTGCTACCGGTAATTCAACTGTAGCACAAGAAGTGGCTCAGAGCACGGAAACTCTATACCAAACACTTTCAAACGGTAAGTTTAGTTAGATAATACCAGGGAGGCTCGTTCCTATGGTATCCGACTTCAACCAATCAGCTCAAGACACCAGTTTGCGTCAGAATATTAACACACCAGTTTTCTGTCAAAATGGGCTCAAAATTCCGCATTTTCAGAAAAGCTCAAACGCCATTTTCTGAAAAATTGTTCCAAATTTTTTCTTTAACGTTTTCCAATGAATAGTGCTTATTGTACTGTTTAATATGACTTCTAGATTATTTTGGTATATTTTTTTGTTTTTCCAAAAATTACACGAATGTAATTTTTTAAAATATCTTTCAAGCTGTTAATTTGCCAATTTCCATGGATATGAATACATTATTGCATTTGGGAGTGAAAGTGTTCAAATGACTTTCAAAGGTTTTCAACAACTCAAAACATTCCTGTAAAAAGAGCTTCAAATTTTGCATTTACAGAAATGCTTAATCGCCATTTTCTTAAAAACAACCTCAGATTTTTCAATGAAAAGTTATATTTAGGTCGAGGTTTTACTTATCTTTAATATTCTTGAAGAAATATTAGGTTCTACTATTGAGAAAGCGAAACGTTCTAAAAATAAAGAAAAAAAAGTTTTTTGGGCAACGATAGATGGTAGTTGGAATGAAAAGGTGGCAAGACCCTAAGCCAGTCCTCACCAAGAAAATTAGAAAACTTTACTAAGAGAAAGTCTGTGCAATTCTGTCGCATCTCTAGTTAGAACGAGGGAAGCTTAAAAGAAATGCGCAGGTCTGATTTTCAGTTAACCATAGATAGAAGATCTACATTAGTCTCAGTTTCTAACATAGCAAAATTAGAAAATATGAGCTGCTGAAGCGCCACAAGATTTCGTCAGTTAGCAACACTCGCGGATAACATGTTACGTCAGAATGTGTCTGATTACGAGCAATATTTCTCATTATTTCAGATCCTGCGGTCACTAACATAGAGGCGAGTACTCTGAGCACGCAGTTTGCTTTGCAGAAAGCTACTCAGGCAAATCCATCTCTCGCAGTAAGTACAAAAAACCGTAAAACGTGTAATTTAGAAGTAATTGTCAATGGAGAGTCGTTATGACTCAATTTTATCTCGCACTTTTGATGCATTAAAATGTGACAATTTACACTTAATGATCTAACCAATTTTCATATCAATTCTATTTCAGTCGAACATTGGCCTCAGCCTCGGATAAGAGTAAGAACTGCTTCCGTCCTTAAAAGAAGTAATCTTATTTGTATTTTCAATATATTGAAATGTATGTGTGCATCTCATACTTCAAGAAATATATTCTAGATTCTACGATATGAATATTAATTGTTGATATGAATTGAAATGAATTAACATGTAGAATCTCTGAAATAAACTAACAATTTTGTCACATAGAAGACTTTTCTTATGAACTTGTTCAACCTTTTCCATAATCGAAAACTTTCAAAACGTTTATAATAAACACTACAACTAGTAAAACTAAATAATGACATTAATAAACAAAGTGATCTCAACCATGATGAAAACATTAAAGAATCATATTATAAAGACAATGAGTGTCGAAATTGCATAAGGAGATTTTTTACGAAGAATCTTCGCATAAATGAACAACGCTTTATAAATTTTATTTCTACTTTCTCGAAAACTTCTCATAAAAATAATTGTTTATGGTTCAAAGATGCGATCTTGAACGTGTCTCCGTTTCCTATTAGATCGTTTATTACGATAAATTAGGCCCGATCCTCTCGGGATCGATTAGTGGTTTAGTGAGATCAGGAGATCTATACTAGAAACTGGGAAATTCAAGGCAACAAATTCAGTTTCTTACCCAACTCTGTATTGGCAGACACAATGTATTCTGTTATTGAAAATTATCAATTCAATGAATTAACTAATAAGCAGTAAATAAAATGTTACTTATGGTAAATAATACCTAATGGTAATTAATACTGGTAGTAACTAACAGCAGTAATAATAATAGTAATATAAAAGAAACAAGAAGACCTTATCTCTATGAAGCCGGGAGAGGTGGCTCAGTGTATCAACTGATGTCACTGTAGTACCTCTGACTGCAAGGTCCTAGGTTTGAGTCTCGACAGTGGCAAGGTTTTGGACACTAGCTTGTAAGCTAGCTCCTCCAATCGCTTCTGGAGGAGAATTCTAGAGGCCAGATACTTTGATCGGTAGTTTTCCGTGGTTACTCCGATCAACACCAGATGAATGCCTTAACAAACGGGCCACGGACCGCGCGCGATCTTTCCTTCCTCTTCTTTGCCCTATTCTCACTCCTTACACACATTAGCATGCACTACACTCTTAAACATGCTGGGAGAACGATCGGGGGCTTAGAGCTTGACCCGGCTGGGCGCTGCTCCACTAGTACGATATACCTGGTTAGGGGAATCCCCGCTAGCCGACGGTAGGTCGGCACCGGATCTCGCCATCCAGTGGAGGAAGGTCACCTCCACCTCCCGATGAAAAAATGCACTACACCTACGGGACTGATGACCTGAGTATTTGACGTGTCTGGAGTCGGTAACAACCAACCAACCTTGTCTATACATTGATGGCAATACAATGTACTTGTTCAATATCGCCCACAAATTTGCTACAAGGGCACAGCCCCTAATTGCTTTCTACCTGCGCGGCCACCCGTGTTCAGGCATGCTTTCGCCACCACTCATAGAGCTCACCCCCACGGCATTCCAGCACGCATCCGCGTATTGAAAGGAAGGTACAAATAGGCAATAGTCATTTATGCTGTGTATAACAGCATTTGTGCACACGTAACGGGCACACTGTACGAGCACACTGTACCGGCCAACATTGTTGTGGCCCACTGTGGCCGCTGTAGTGTCGCGCCGTGAGCACGACCAGTAGGGAAATGAGAAGTTCGGGAAGACGCCACCAGGCGCAGGGCAAGCGGCGGCGTCTGTCTGTGGTCACCGGGCCGTGTCGGCCCAACTATCGCAGGATCCTTTCCCCTCCTTGCCCCGCCATGGAGGTGGGGAGTAGAAGACTCGCCCTGATGCCTCAGGTGGCATATTTAAAGGGCCTAGCCCGGGGCGGTAGGCAGAGTGGAACAGTTCGAGAGTGACGAGTAAGTGCCTAGGAGTAGTGGTGATTGCGATGAAGTGCTTGTGTCTACGGTGAGTTTTTCTTCTGGCGGACTGGGACCTGGACTGCATAACGGCTTTGATTTGGATTGTGGTTTTCTGGAAATAAAATTGGTGAAAGAACTGTTGTTGTTTCAATCTTGTACATAACAATTTACGTAGGCCTCGTGCAGGCTTTCTGGCGGCTCAGTCACCTCCACCGAAGCTCGTACTTTGAAAACCAACCCTCTGAGCCTCTGTCCGCCCCAATCATTGACCTGCCGTTCCCGGGCGGCCGGCTAGGCTGCTAGCGAAGTGTCATTAGCAAAGGGCTGTGCCCTTCACCGTTTCCCTCACCTTCACCTTTCAACCGCGGCCAGTTTTCACAAACACCCCACGCCTTTCAGCACTTTGCCAGCTCCAAATACGTACAAAAATTTCCCAGAAATCGGCACGCTCCTCCCTCTCCTATTAATTGAACTTGCCTTATTTTACATGGCAAGCCTCACTCCATGTGGCCTGCTCTTTTGTTTGACCATGCCAATTTTCGCTACGCTCCTCTCACCAACTAGGGAAGGCGAGAAAGACGGTATTACTTGGGCGACGAAACAGGCAACTTGAAATTATTCCAGAGGCTTCATTTATACTTGAGGATATTTTACATCCAGTAAATCTACTAATATGAGACATGACTTAACTTCCCCACCGATGGAAGACATATGAAGGATTTTTTCACCCTTAAAATTCACGACTTCGATCGGCTTGGAACCCGCGAACTTGGGTATAACAGTCCGATATGCTAACCGTTGCACCACCGACGCCGTTACATACTGACTATTAATGATTGAATGTCTTATTGTGGCGAGACTCAGGCCATGAGGCCTGCTCTTCCGTCTGACCACGCAAATTTCGTTACACTCCTTTCACCTACTAGGGGAGAAAGAAGGTATTACTTGGGCGACGAAACAGACAATTTGAATATAGCTTAGAGGTTTCATTTAGGCTTGAGGATCTTTTACATGCAGTAAATGTACTAATATGGGACAGCCGGCTTTACTTCCCTTCCGATGGAGGGCGTGCGAATGATTTTTTTGCCCTTAAAAAGCCACGGCTTCAATCGGATTTGAACCCGCAAACTTGGGTATAACAGTCCAATACGCTAAGCGTTACACACCGACTATTAAGGCTATCCGACTATCTCGTCAACAAAGAAATGTACATCAGTCAACGCGGACATTTTCGCAGGGCCGCGACCGCTCCCCTCCATCGCAAAGGCGGATGCCACGGTTCCTGTGGGAATAAAATCCTCTAATGCAGCAAGAGATAGCCGCCATCGCGGGGACCTCGCGTGTCACCACCTCATGATAGGTTCGCGGTCAATGCCACGTGACTGTCCCCTCCACAGACTCAATAACACCCCCAACTATAAATACGGCAGCATCGCTCCCACGCGAGACAACTGAAAGACAACTACTTAGATTACTAAGAATTCTAACTACTATTCGACTATTTAACTACAACTGAAATTACTATTCAGTACTAAAACTACTACGACGAATGTTCGCTACTACTGCTCTGAACTACAAGCTGAACTAACAAACGGACAGACGCAAAATGCAACTCACGCAAAATGCAACCCTGGACATCAGCCTACAACTGTGCTCTACTGAGTCGTAAACTATTATTGACTCATCCGTCAACACTACGGGCGAGTGTATCAATACTCGCTCCACGAGGCAGACAGCCTGCGAACGAATCGGCTGCCGTTGCTTCGCCTACCAAAGCTTTGTTCATGAACCAGCGCGGCCAACAGGCCGCTAGCTCCAAATTCGGGCCCCACACGAGAATCAGTTGTCACCTGGCGGAATTTAAGGCCAACTACGCAACCCGGCTGTCTCAGTTTCAACTGAGTCCGTGCGCGCTGTGCCATCCAGTTCGCACCGCCGAATTGCTTGGAGCCAACCTCAGCTCTGACGGCGCCCACACACTCAGCCGTCGGATTTGGGTTGGCGGTTGCAGTACAACTAAAAACTAAGTAAAGTGGACTTCAAGAAAAAAAGAGTTATAAACTCTGCAAACTATCATTTGGTACTCCGGCTTACTACAATCTCACTAAAAGAATATATTTTGTATACACACAAACACTCACAAACACACACACACACACACAACACATGCGCACCATAGCACCTTCTATCGTGTTGCACCTGCTATAGAATCAACCATGCATTCTCGGCGAAAATCAACTGTTATTTTGTCATCATCAATTAAATATATTAATATGTGTACTAAGTGGATGACGTACTCCACCGAGTAGGCCCAGGTGATTTTGGGCTGCATTAGCCGCCATATTGCTGTTAGGTAAGACACAAGTTCAGCGATATGTATTGGGACGAACCAACCCGAGACCGAGTGTTCGCACAACGCAGCAAATGCTTTTGGGGAACAACCGACAGCGACATAGATGACAAACGTCTCTTCCCCAAACCTGACGGTGACAAAGCACTTTGGGGTTCTTCTCAGCAGCCACGAACAGAAATCCGGGATTCAACTAGACTGCTGGCCAGCTAAGAAGACGTGACAACTTTTGAAATATGTCACTGTCGGATAAGAACATGTATTCATACTCGATTTAGGATAGTTTCGTTTCGTGTTGTGTTGGCAAAAGCCGTTGCCAACTTTCACACAATTACCCTCTATATATTACGTTTACGTGGTAGGGATATTTTTTAAATTTAAGTTTGCAATGAAAAAATGATTACTGTAGATTTCACCAACATTCAAGCCATTGATGTGGACATAGTTTCATAAGTTGGCTATTCCGACAAGAAATCCATTTAGCTAGCATATTACGAATGTAGTGCTGCCTGGGCTATAGTACGTGACCAAACGGACGAATCACGATGACTTCTCTGAACACAAACCAATTAGACTGACAAGGCTGAACACGTGACGAGAGGGGGGAGACGAGTGCAGGCGAAGCCCGCAGAGATGTTTCCAGGAGCAGCGTATGGTCAGCGAGCAGACAGACGTGTCCGGGAGAAGCGTATGGGGAGCGAGCGGAGATAGAGGTGTCCGGGAGCTGTCCGGAGTGTCGGGCGGACAGGGAGAGATTCAGGAAATGTGATGACAGACGTGAGTGTAGGAGGCTGATTGTTACATCTCAAGACGAATACTCTGACCGGGAGATCCTAGGTTCGAGTCCTGACGGCTGCAGGATTTTCGACACTAGCTTTTCAGCTACGTCGAATTCAGTCGCTGTCTGGGGGAGAATTCCAGCGGCCGGCTGCTCTGATTTGTAGTTTTCCGTGGTTTTACCGATCAACACCAGGCGAATGCCGGAGCAGTACCCTAATAAACGGGCCACGGACCGCGCGCGATCTTTCCTTCATCTTTCTTGTCCTATCCTCTCCCCTTACACACACACTTACACTAACATGCACTACACTACCACATATCCCGGGAGACCGATCGGGATCTTAGAGCTTGTCCCGGCTGGGGCGGTGCCCCGCTGGTGGGAGAGTCTTGGTTAGGGGGAAACCCCACTAGCCGACGGTAGGTCGGCGCCGGATCTAGCCATCCAGCGGGGGAAGATCACCGCCATCTCCCGAGAAAAAACATGCACTACACTAACGGGACTAATGAACAGAGCAATTGACGCGCCCAGGAACACGAAAAAATCAATCAATCAATCACGAAAAACATATCATCTCGTTCCTCAAGAACAGACTACAAAATATTGTTAAACTGTTATAAAAATATTGTAAAACTATTCTTACATAAGATAGTATATAAAGGGCATAATTCCATGTTATTTTAATATGTTCTGAAATAACAGCCTAAAAATGCTATTTTCTCACAAGGCCATGTTGAGATCAAAGGTACTGTAAAATTGTAAAAGAACAAATGTAAACAACACAGTGATTTAATAAGCTTCATCAATCTATTTAAAGGTTATTTTTCAGGTTAAAACTATTTATTTCTTTATTCTGCATGTATTTTTCATGTTTATATATGATTGATGATGTTTATTAATGCTAAATACTTTGTACTTCATTGTAAAACCTGGTTGTTTATCTAATATAAACATAAAAAGGTGTAAAAGGAGCAATGAGTATTGTATGTTCCGCTCGCTACCACCATGAGCGCTTTTGTTAACCAACTAGTACGATTATCTTCCGTCTTACAGACAGCGCTGACGAGAAATAGATCTTGCAGTTGAATATTTGTATTCAGAATCTATAAAAGGGCTTCCAGCCCTCTCGGCAACTGCCACATGCTTGTAATCTGTCTTAATGTAACGTTTTGGCATTTCTTTGAATTTGTAAACCTCTAAATTATGAGTGTGCCCGGCCGTTACGGTCGTTTGATGTTTTTATATTGTTGTTTTATGCAAGGTTCTTTACAATTACAAGCTCTGTTGTCTTTTGGTGTGGCAATGGGCATTATTTTGACGTATGCTCATGGATCGACAATGGTTTTTATGAATTGATTATGTGTTTGCGCTTAGCCTAAGGGTGTATTACAATTACAACAAGATCGTATTATTTAATTGTAATGGTTTCGTATATGTAATGATTTATTTCCTTGCAGAATTTTGTGTGTATGTTTTTTTTTTTTTTAATGACGCAGTGTAACTTACGCCATGAGTAAGACGCTTTTATGTGCATTTGGCTTGTTTTGAATAACAACTAGTTTGCTATTGTATTTTTTTTTTCGTAGCCCTTGGTAAGTCGAAATACGCACAGGGCACTCGCAAGGGTTGAGCAGCCGAGTGTTGCAAGGTTGCAGACCTACTGTAATTATTCATATTGAATTATGTATTTGAAATTTGACAGATGTCATTGTGCTTCTTTTGTTGAAGCCATTCAGGCGGCGTTCGAGTTTGAGCCGGGACGATAGCCGGAGACTCACACGAATACACCCGTCCTTCAGTTCCCGTAGTCAGTTGTCACACTGCCTGGATCAAACTGTGGCGAGGGCACTGCAGGACTTCGCGGGTTCGTCCCGTTCACTCACAACAGTTGAGGTGCTGCAAAGGTATTATTGGTACAAAGGAGGAAACCGTATTATGTGAAAAGGTTATGCGCAACAATGAAAGATCCATTATAACGCTATTGACACAAAGGAAAAATATAATTTATTTTTCTCAAAGCTTTCATTTCTCTTTAACGCATGCTTTCCTATTAAAAAGAGAAAATTAAACATTTCACGAAAAAGTAATACTTGGATCACAAAAGGAATTAGAACATCGTGTAAAAATAAACGTACTCTCTACTTTATTTCTAAACGTCATGACGTATCTCAAGATTTCCTTATCTACTTTAAAAATACAAAACATTGTTACGAAAAGTCATAAGGCAGGCTAAAATCATGAAAAACGATCAGGATATTTTGAACTCAAATAATAAAACAAAAGCAATGTGGAATATAATAAAAATACTACCAAATCAACTAGAAAACCCGTAGAGAATGTTGTTTTAAAATATAACGATATAAATGTGAACGATCCGGCAACAGTGGCTAATCTCTTTAACCAATACTTTTCGAGAATTGCTGCCGATCTCACTAAGGGTTTTCAGCCACAAAATTCAAAAACAGACAGTTCACCCAAAATTTTAGACACAATGTTCGTTTCCGAAACTTCTTCCTATGAAATTCTCAAAATAATCGGTAAACTAAAAAATAAATATTCGTCCGGTTTAGATGAATTCCCGGATTCTTTGTTAAAGACTTGTTAACTCACATATTTAATGCATCTTTATAATAATAATAATGTCTTTATTTCTGGCGAGGCTCAGGCCGTAAGGCCTGCTCTTCCGCCTGACCAGTGCTCTTCCGCCTGACCAGTCTTCCACCTGACCACCATCTTTATGCACTGGAACGTTTCCAGATATTTTCAAAACAGCTAAAATTAAGCCGCTTTTCAAAAAAGGGAACAAAAATGAAATTCAAAATTATCGGCCCATTTCTCTTCTATCAGTTTTTTCAAAAATATTAGAGAGACTTTTTTACGTACGAATGGAAACCTTTCTCACTAAACACGACGCGCTTTCAGATTGCCAACATGGATTTAGAAAATCAAAATCAACGGAAACAGCTATATTTTCTTTTCTTAAAGATGTCACCTCATCATTGGATCAAAACGAGGCACCTATTGGATTATTTTTAGATATCTCAAAAGCTTTTGACGTCATTGATAATGACATTTTACTTTCCAAATTACCTTCATGTCGAATTCGTGGTATTGCTCTAGATTGGTTATGTTCGTACCTTAAACAACGATCTCAGAGAGTTGAAATACCTTACTGGAATGATGGAACATTACGTACGCACCTTTCCGACTCTTTGCCCATTGCACGTGGAGTTCCTCAAGGATCGGTTTTAGGCCCTATTCTGTTTCTACTTTACGTAAACGATATGCCCTCGACGATTCGAAACGGAAGAACGGTTCTCTTTGCGGATGATACGAACATCCTTTGCAATAAAGAAACCGTAAATAGTACAATATCAGATGTTTCAAATTGGTTCCGATATAACAAATTAATAGTAAACGAAAAGAAAACGGTTTTAATGCAGTTTTCCATTTCAAATAAACAATTCTGTGCTCCATTGAAAATGAACAGTATACCATTGACTGATGTTAAGGCAACAAAATTTTTAGGTCTCTCAATTCAGTCAAACCTTAAATGGAACGACCATTTAAATGAATTGAACACAAAATTAAGTTCATTATGCTACGCGTTCAGAATTCTTGCAAATTCAGTCAGCCTTCATACTGCTCGTTGTGTATACTTCGCGAATGTTCATTCCCGCCTGACATATGGCATAATATTCTGGGGAAATACATCTTATAGCTCCCAGACTTTTAGATTACAAAAACGAATTGTACGAATAATAACCAAATCCCACCCACGTGATTCATGTAAGCCTCTCTTCATTAATCTAGGAATTCTACCATTACCGTGTCTTTTTATTTACGAATCAGTGGTTTTTGTAAAAAAATGACTTGCTCAAGGGCGGGAATATTTTTTCAGAAAATGCCGAAGTCTATTACTATAACACTCGACGTAGAAATCATATTCATCAGGTGACAGTATCACCAGCTCATTACAAAAAATTCACATACAATACATGTACATTATTTTACAACACTTTGCCAGATGACATTAAACGATTAAATTCAATAGAAAAGTTTAAATCCCGAGTGAAATCGTTTCTGCTGCATAACTGTTTCTATGCAATTAGAGACTATACTGAGCATCACAAGAAAAGTAACATTAATTTTAACAATGATACATAAAGCATTAATTACCATTTGGACTGTATAAATGAGTATAAACAACCTGTAACAACTATTGTAACACAGCTTCCGGGTCAATGACCCCCCATCTCGATCAGGTTTTTCGTCCAGTTTCCCTGATCCATTGAGCAAATGCTGAGATGGCCCTTGTTTTGCTTCTGGACATAAATGTAACTTCATTTTCTGTGCACGTCTTCTAGAATTCAGTGGGAAATACAATTATTCAAATTATCGTTTCCATGTTGTTGCGGCAGGAAGTAATAAGAGCCAAAATGTATTGCTTATTTATCTTTGAAAATAGATTTTATTACATGGGAGTTTTTTTCTCCCTTTCGAAATTCAAAATTTATTGCTTATTTACCCTTGAAAATAGATTTTTTTACATGGGAGTTTTTTTTCTCCCTTTCAAAATTCAAAATGTATTGCTTTTTTATCCTTGAAAATAGATTTTATTATATGGGAGTTTTTTTTCTCCCTTTCAAAAATTCAAAATTTAAGTAGTATATGACTTAGTGTAGGGATCACAGAATTTTGAAAATGTGCACACAATTCACTTTTCCCCATAGCACGTCATACGCAGTTTTTAACTGTTTTTTGACGTAAAATAAAATAAAATAAATAAATAAATACATGGGCATACTATCATTGATTAATGACGTGATCATTGAATTAAATGTAAATGAACCTATAATGTACAGTATATCATGTAATTTTTTATATTGTTTAAAGAGAGCTTCTTAATCTAGGATCTTTGTCATTTTGTCTACGCTATTTTCTGTTAGTTCCTGAATTGGATTCCCCTTTTGGGCTGAAAGCAGTACGTAATAGCAATTCTGAGTAAATTCTCAATTTTTTTTGTAATGAGGCATTATTTTGCCTGACAAATTTGACTAATTATGTAATTTCTTTGTAATTTTCTGCTTTTCAGCAATGTATGTGAGCAGGCTTTTGCCTGATGTTTTTATGCAAATTTTTAATTTTAATTTATGAATTGTAATTCTGCTTCTTGCAACTTTTCTAGTGTGCACTATTGATTTTTTGTAGAAGAGTTTAACTCTTATGTTCAATTTAATAAATGTGTATTTTCATTGATTTGTGGATCAGGTATATTCCACGTCGGGGTATCTCCTCATACATCTGAATCCATATTGCCCCGAACCTGTTAATTGTCCTTCCTTGACGAAGTTCTTACGCCCTGGGGATTTTTCCCTAAGACACACTTGAAAAGAAATATTCCTTTTCCTTCCTTTATGAAGTATTTTGGGATTCAGGATAGGAAATAAAATTGTCGCATTAATTTGCGGCTGGCGACCGTATTGATTTATTAATTAAAAATTTGCCTACTTACCTGTTCCCACCTTGAAAGATAACACCTATGAAGTGTGAGTGGAGACAGAGGGGTTTGAGGGGAAAAAATCAGAGATGTGAGTGAGGGATCGGACATGTTTGATTCTAAACACGCCGGAAATTGAACTGTGGCCGCGGAACCGAACCCACTAATAGTGGTAGTTCGTGGTGCCGCGTTACTATGAAGGGACTGCGCCGGCGCGGGCCAGCGGGAAGCAGCGGCGAGGAAGGCGCCACACAACCGCAGGCGTGGCGCAGGGCCCTCCGTCGGTCCGCCAATGGCCGGCGACGTCTCTAGGGGCGACCGGCTGCTAAGGGGCGTCGACCTCATGTAGCGCCTTCCGACCGACGTGTCACTTGGCAACAGCAGCTCAACTGCGGTGTAACTTTGCGACGTCCGCGCGCATAGTGGACCTCTTCCATGCGGCAACAAATGTGTTTCTATTGCATTGTATCAAGACATTTCAAAACCAGGTAAGCCCCTTTGCATTTCCCTTGCCACGCAATCCTGCTAATAAGCCCTCCCCGATTTGAGCTCATCCAAAATCCCAGTGTGGGATGCGAACGCTGGCTGAAGCTGTCCGGTAGCGCGCAGGAGACACTCACAGGTAGGTCGCCAAAAGCAGCGGTCAACGGGCCAGTGGTTCCCGTGACGTCTGACAGGCGGTTTCAGTACATTAAAGAGATACGTACGCTAATTGCAAGAGCGTTAACTCTTTCTGACGTACAAGTCTGTAATTATCACAACTTGTGACCAAGAAAGTTAAATTAAAGTTAAAAAGTAAAGGAAAGTTTACCACACACGAATCCCTCAAACACCTACTCTCACCTCACAACACCACCCCTCTCATGGCGAAATTAGGACTTTATGAACTCCATTACCACAATTGCGAGGCTAAATACATCGGCCAAACAGGTAGAAGCTTTTGTAATTTTCGAAAATTAAGAGTTAACGGTAAAAATCAGACCTATGCCACCTTTAAAAGTGTATTCAACTCCATTCTTACAAGAAAAATAAAGAAAACATTTGGAGTAGTTTTTGAGAAAATTTTGAAAATGTCCGGGGGACTTCATGTAAGTACTCCCAAATTTCAAAGAATGTTTCTCAAAATTTCAAAGCTTCAACTAGAGAGAGATCGACATAGGCGTCTTCAATTTGAAAAAGATCGTACGTGTGGTTTAAGCGCTATTAGTAGGGTATTGGTATGACGCAAAGGAAATTAGGACCCCATTCCTGAAGTGCATGTATAAAAGAAAGTAAGATCGGACACAAGTCAAATAAAAGAATTGGATAGTTAAATATTAATTTATTACTAATCTATTACTTCTAAATTAAATTCATTACTTTTGCCGTTTATAAAATAAATGTTATGGCCGAACGAGAGTGTCGCCATAACGCATGTATTAATTAAAAGTTCTGGCGATCGGGAACTATATGCAACACACAAAACAGATGGAACAAAATTCGCACTAAGAAAAATTTTCAATACGAACGTGGTTTATTAAGTTAAAACAGATGATGTACTTGAAACTACTTTGGAATATTAAATCCAGTTTTCGCGAATACACCCAACTCATCTCTGTTCCCCCACCGCTTCAGTTTCCTCCGTGTGTCAATGTTCTCTGTGAGATGAAATGCATTGAGACTAGGAATGCAACTAAAGATGACTGATTTTGTGCCACAACTGTTTTTTTAACCAGCCCTCTTCCGTGACTCTTGTAATACCTGGCCGGCAAAAAAGGAAAATGCTTGGAGGGCCGCCGCTTTGGCTAGCCTCACGAGCCGCTAAATAGGCTTATTGCCTAAACCTCGGGGTTTGGAGAGGGAGGCCAATCGCAAAGATGTTAAGTTATCATAAGGAGGGAAAAAGTACTTCGACGTAACACTTGAGAGCTACGAAAGACGGACGACTGTGGCTGGATGTTGTATGGCCTAGTTGGTGTCAAATGACGAGAAATCTCAATTTGGTTGTTCCCTAACAATGCTAAATGCGTGCAGATCTCAATGCTTCCATCTCAATTCCCTCTCCCCCTCTCCATCCATCCTTCCCCCTTCTCCAATGGTATGCGCACGGTGGAACATCGGCAACTGACATTTGCGTCTGTCAGTTATTGGTGGTGGAAGTAATTGGTAAACAATTCAACACGTTCATTTCCTGAAAAATCCTGAAACGGAAAATTTCATTTTTTTGTTATTTATTAGAAAATAAAAGAATAATTGCAGAGTTGCTCATCGGTGATTTCGTGCAGTCTAATGAAATGATAAGAGAAAAAATTAAGGTGTTTTTAGTTCGTGAGAGCTTAATATTGAAATAATTTAGGTAAAAAGGAAACTATAGTTACACGTAAGACTATTATTTTCATAATAGTTGATTATCTCATTATGTAACCACATCATATAAATTACTGCGTTATTTATAACTTTGGATAATTCAAAATGTTCAATGGCGATAGGATATGCGTCATATTTATATACATTCAGCTGTATTCCAGAAAGTAATTTAAAGAAATCATTTCGGACCGTGATAGAGAAAATATTTCCTTGAATGCCCATTATTTCGTACAAAAAAATGTGAAAACTACTCATACTATTTAAAAAAATACTTGTACAGAATATTTCAAATTATCTACACCTAGAAAATATATTTCAATAAAATTATTTAAAGTATGTGGAAGAGAGACAACAAAAACTGTCGAAATTTTTCAAAAATTCAGTGTAAAATTAAAGTAAGACCTGAGATATTATTTACAGTTCTTTACTTCATTTAGGAAAAAAATAATGCAAACATTTGGAGCAAGAACATCTCTTGAATCGTGTTTACAACACAAAAATGTATACGTGAAGTAAGATGCAAAATGAAATGTTTAAGTGATCAAATTTTTTCTGGTCTTGAAATTAAACTCGAAAAATTTAAAAGCATATTGTAATGGTAGTATTCTACCATTAACCCATTAGTACATAAACTTGCTTTTTGTAATTATTTTTAAATATTTGTTAGTAATAGTGTTACTTATGTATATATTATGAACGTTAACATTTTTTGACAAAATTTTTCAGAAATCTCGAATCTGATTCTGCGGACGTTTCTGCACAAGGGACACATTGGGGCGATTGGCCGGGCATATCCCGGCATAGGATGAACACCTTGATTTACTGAAGACAGGCAACTTGCTTCTTTCAGCAAGTTGGGGCAGGCGAGGTTTTAGTCTACAAATAACACAGTCTTTAGATATTTATTTAGCCAAAAACAGTAAAAAACTATATGTGACGTATGGGTGATAAAATCATCTGAGCACGCTTTTTTGAGTTTCAGAATCCCTTTCCAACGATTATTAGTTGAAACATGAAAAAATAATAGAAATAATAATAATGATAATAATAATAATAATAATAATAATAATAATAATAATAATAATAATAATAATAATGAATTTAAAAAAGCGAGAGCAACATTTCAAAAACTAGATGTTTTCGTTTTCGAGTTATAGGAAACTTATTTGCAACGGTAAACGAACTGCAGATTTGATTTTTCTGTATTGCTAACAAAATAAAAACTCACCCTAAGTCTGGTGACAAATACCACGAATAATGAAATTTGTAAACCCTACTTGTTCTTTCAGATACAGTAAAATTGCGTGCCACATGCAGGATAAAGGTTTATGTTTCATTTTCTGCAACGTTCTTCGTTTACAACGTTCAAGAGCACACCTCTCTGCTCCTTTTTCTATCAGACCAGTGATTTAACTTCTCAAAACGAACTTGTTATTTTTTTAGTTTTCTTGGCGTTTTTTGTTTTGTAGAAGAGTTGCGGGAAAATTTTAAAAAATTGTTCATGGAATTATTACCTAAATTTTTATTTCCATACATTCACAATACATTTAGAGGTACTACAATGGCGTCCATAAAGTAAGCCAAATTGGCCACATCATTTTCTCTGATTCTTGATTTGTGTGTCGCTACATACTAGTGCATTCTACCCACACCTATTACTTTAACTCGTGATTTCAAAATTGTGGGTTGTGAATAGAAAACAATACAAAACTAGCAATATAATTTATACAACTTTAGAACCATTACCATATTTTATTTTAAGATAAGCTAAAATTTCTTTCACGGAAAGGACGAAATAAAAAGTTACCTTACGACGCGACCTTAGCGCTTCCAGTGGCGAGCAAGAAGCAGCACGAGATCGTTGAGTTGCGGTATACATATTTGCAAGCTGTTTACACGTGATTTGCCTGATAGTATGTGATTGTGTAATACAAATTTGATGCTGTAGGTTGAATCGATTGCATATTATTTATTACTTACTTTTAGCTCATTCATCATTGACAAATTGTGTTATTTGCGTCCTGTATACATTGATGCACAATTAACATTGACAACAATATACTAAAATGCCTGCAGTGTTACAAATTGTAGCAACAATCAAAAGAATTCGCCAAATATATCGTTCTTCCGATTTCCTAAATATCCAGAAAAGAAGGCGTTAACAAAATTGTTCGTGATTGATATTATTTCAAAGCGCATTTGCAATAAACTGATTCCAATAACGTTTCTTGTTTACCTTCTATATGGTTTTGCATATATTTTTTGTACTTTCGGCGTTTCAATCAATTTAGAAGTGCGGAAATAATCTGCCAAGTAATAAATACTAAGTTAAACTTGATTTATGTTATTTTATAATTTCTAATTCATTATATTAAAATTGTAATTATTTTTTTAGCTATCATTGTAATTTCTGGGTGCAGCACTCAAATCTCAATAAGGTTTTTTGTGCAGTTTTCTTTGATTCATAAGAGGAAATTCTGATATGGTACCTTGTTTTGCTTCGAATTTTTAGATTCGGATCGGTAGATTTTATCCTCCTCACTTTATGACAGAACACTGCTAATTTTCTGATGTTGTGTACATGTTTTAAAAGTGTTCTAAAATTTTAAGCAATAAAACTATGAATTACTAGGCAGTCCCCTGTTGTCTCTTGTGTCCTTAAAGACAGTCGCCTCTTGCTGGCCTCCAGGCGCGCTAGTGTCACGCAAGCTGTCAAACGGATGAATTCGCCACCCCTTACAGCTTCGGAACTGTTATGTTAAACTGTGAAAGTGGTGTAGACTGGTCGAGAGATTGCTGTACATTACGGTATGAAAAATGGCTCCATTAGGTAGTGTACCGTTATAATTACAATTGGAATAAAAAAATTCTAGTGTTTTTGGCGTCCAGTAACAAACATATTGCAAATATACCATGAAGCAGACACACACACTGACTATGGGCTCTCGACCCCCTGCCTCCGCCGCCGCACGAGCTGTCGCCACCCCCGCGCCGCTCCCACACGCTCCGGCGGCGGGCAGGGGCGGGGGCGGGGGCGGGGGCGTGACTCTCTCCTTGGCGCCGGCGCCGGCGCCAGGCGCCGCTGCGCCATCTGCACCGCCAACAGCGCGCCAGCTAGCACCAGCCCAAAGCCCAGCAGCAGAAACGGCGCCACCAACTGGTCCAACGTCAGCTTCTCGGGCACGTCCGAGCCGCCCCCCGGGTGCAGGATGACGCCGTTGGCGAACATGCGGTTCCTCTGCAGGGCGTTCCAGAGGATGAAGAAGCCCCCTTCCACCATGGACGCGAACAAGGAGTTGAGCACCTCGTAGAAGCCGTCGCCCTTCACCACTGCCACTGCACGGAAGATGGGGGTCAACAAGCACTGCGGGACCTGGAATGTGTAAGTTCGTCTCATTGATTGATATTATGGGGATTGGAACTGCAAAGCTTTATGGCGATTACCAGCAATATCTAAATCAATAGCGGGTGAAGTCGAGAAAGAAGGTTTTGCCCAAAGGTTCCGGTCGAATTAGATGAAAATTCCGAACTGTCGCGACGCTAAATTCCCATAAAGCCCCATCCTCTTGATTCGCATTTATTGGAATAGAGCTGCCTAGAAACCACTCATCGTACAACTAAGTATATTATTATATAATTATTATATTATTAAATACCACTAATACAATATGTATCAGCGTCGTAGGTTCCATGTCTCGATCGGCCTGAAGACAACGCTTGAACGATTCACAAGTATTGATCGCTTCATTTTATCAAATGCAGTTGGGAGAACAGGACGCTTTCGTTAACAGAGGAGACGAAAGATCTGGAATCCACTTCAAACTGTTATAAACCACAAAGAAAGGCTTTAAATAGGAGATATTCTCTCTACAGTATTGTTTCTTGTTATAAATTATTTGTGGAATTTTGAGAAGAAAATATACGAAATTTTTTTATGTGAAAGATGTAAGCATGTGCAACTCATTCAGCTCATTCTACATTTTTCTTTTCACAGCCTTTTTCTTTCGTTCTTGGTTTTTGTATTTTTTTCAATTCTCTATTTTATGTACCATAATTCCTAATTAAATGATGGAGGAAATTGTATTTCTTTAAAAATCAAATTGGAGTTGGTTTACGACTGCAGTTCCGAAACCCCTACACGTTCGTGATAACACGTGACAGTGGAGGCATTTCTACGTACTGCTGGATACCTGATCATCATCATCCGGTGAGAGCCAAAGCTGGAAGGCACACCACGAAGACGCAATTAGAAAGAAGGACCCCAGACGACGTGCAATTCACAAAGAGGTGCGGCTGACGGACTGTCAGAATTCCTCATCGCCCACGCCATTCGTCTCTTGCGTTCACGTAAACTAAGGCACTACGTTTTACCAATAGTTCATAACGTGTGAAGGCGTCTTCCACGCGACAGTGCCCGCTGTAAATGCATAGCTCTCAGGACAGGGAACTTCGAAATTTGTTCGCTCTGCAGTCAGCTCGCTCCAACAAATCTCGCCATCCACACGCGCTGCACTGTCAAGGTCGCGCGACGCGCAGTGGATACTTCACAGAATTGAAGACGGGCGAGTAAAATATTCGAACGGAGGTCAGCGGAACTTTTCAAGACAGAATTTAGTGTATTTCCAAAGGAAATATTTTTTGCCATCTAGATTGTGGGATTAACTATGAAGTAATTTTGAATTTTATGCATTCTATTTCATGAAGAATCTTCTGTAAATAATTTAATTCTTAAAAGAAAAAATTGTGTATAATATCAGTGTAAATCCGGAAGCGGTGGCTCAGTGAATCAACTGACGTCACTGCGAAGCCTCTGACTGGGAGGTCCTAGGTTCGTGTCCCAGAGTGGCAGGATTTTCGAAACTAACTTGTGCGCTAGGTCGAATTCAGTCGTTGCCTGGAGGAAAATTCTAGCGGCCGGCTGCTGTGATCGGTAGTTTTTCGTGGTGTCTCCGATCAATACCAAGCGAATGCCCTATCAAACGGGCCACGGACCGCGCGCGATCATTCCTTCCTCTTCCTTGTCCTATCCTCCCCCTTACACATACACTTACACTAACATGCACAACAGTACGACGATTTTCGGGAGACCGGTCGGGAGCTTAAAGTTTGTCCCGACAGAGACAAGATGCCCAAATGCCCAAAGCGGGACTCGAACCCGCGACCGTGCGAATCGAAGCGCGGAGTCGGTACACGCTCTTTGCCGACACTTCGCTCTGCGCTTTCGAACGAGCAACATCGCTCCGAACGTTCCGCAGAGCAGTGGCGATACATTTTCTGTGCTAGTACTAAACAGTGGTAAGTGGACGGAAGTGCGTGTTTAGTGTTAGTGCATCGATATTTGTATGTCTAACAATGATCTTCTCAGCGCAGGGCAGTTATTTACTCAAGCCCTAGAATCAATTTACAATCCAGAATATTCAACCACCATGGTGGCCGCGGAAGGTTGTCTGGACTTCACGGGCAGCAGTATGGATTACATCGAAGGCATTATGCCGCAGCCTCAACAAAACGCATTCAGCCATTCTTACGAGTATATGACTGAATCATCACCGGCACCTATAGAATCGGGCCAAGTGTCATCACAACAACAAACAACTGGATCAACTCATTCAGGTACGCAACAAAGCAAGGTAATGCAAGGGAAGCAAAACCGCGAGGACAGAGGTGACGCCAGTGACAGAGACGCCAAACGCATGACCTCGACAGACCCTCCTTCAGAACTGAATACCGACAACAACTTGCAAAAAAACTATAATGTAGAAGTGTCAAATAGATTCAGTTTTTTAAATGAAGAGTTACCTGAAGTGCCAGTAGAAGTAAAAATAATCCCCCCAATCTATTTAACGGGAATTAGCAATCATACAGAATTTATAAATGAAATCAAATCTAAGATAACAGAAAACTTTACCACCCAGCTCAAGAACAATAAAATTAAATTACAATTCACGACAATAATAGACTTCAGAGCCGCAGTTAAATACTTTATAAATTCCAACAAACAATTCCATACGTACTCAGACCCCAGTGTAAAGAAATATTCAATAGTGATAAAAAGCAATCATCCCACAATCCCGGAAAACGAAATACTCCAAGACATCGCATCTAAATTTCCATCAGTTACAATGGTCACGAGACTAAACAAGAACAATGTCCTCATCCCAGTAGTAGCCGTAGAATTCAACGGCATCGAAAAAATAGTGTTTTGGAATTAAAATACATTTGCAACTCCATAGTTAAACCGGAAAGAAGAAAGAAAACTGTAGACCCACCACCTCCTAGAGTTATAAAGCCTGCTCACTAGTACGTGACGTCACTAAGATGGCGGCGTAGGTAGTCATGAGGCATGGTTGGTCTGGGCGCAGCCATGTTGTTTTCAGTTGAATTCGCCTGGTGTTGTCCGTGTGTTCGGTGCAGTTCATACATGTATCATATTGCCGCTTTGAAATGCCATTTAGATGTGTAGTTCCGAGGTGTCGAGGAAACTACGATGAAGCCTCGAAAGTACATGTTTTTGGTTTTCCCAAAGACCCTGTTTTGCGGAAGAAATGGACGGCTGCTATTCACAGAGAAGATTTTGTTCCTTCCAAATCCTCGAAGGTAAGGCTGTGGTTCTCGTGCACATGTAGAACCTACATTTATTATATTTATTATTTATTCAAAGCATAAATTATATGTAAGTTGCTAAGGGTTTTGACATTATTTAGTAATATTCCAAATGTTCTATCACGAAACCAAGTTTTTGCAATTAGATCTTACAATTCTTCCTTGTAATATGATGCTGAACTTGCAACTATTTTCTGTATCCTGTGAAGTGAATAGTGATAGTAAAACTTAAACTATCAGTTAAATAATCTTAGAATAGTAGCACTTAAGTTATAGCATTCAATTGTAAGTAATGCGTAAAAAATTCATAACCTCACAAACAATCTTTGAGATTTCCTGTAACTTGTATGAATAAGTTACTAAAACAAAACAATAATTTATGTAAAAGGAATTATCTTAGGGAAGTATGAAAGCAAAAGTTTCAGTGATGCATGAATTAATTTCAAATTAATTTTTTTTGTTCTTTGGTAAAATTGGTTTGAAAGTGAAACTTAAATTCTATGTCCATATTTGATATTATAGACTAACCACTGTACAATTTTAATTTACCTCTCATGCAACCTCAATATTATTATTATTATTAATTTTATATTATACGTTTTATAATGTATTATTTTTTTCTTGTTTCAGGTATGCCACCTTCATTTCCATCAAAATGACGTGATTTGGGAGAAGGTGGTGTTCAATGATGAAGGAGAGAAACTGTCATCAAGATTGAATATACCAAAGCTAAGAAGTGATGCTGTACCATCTGTGTTCCCTAACTGTCCAGCTCACCTTACCAAGGATTGTTCCAGACGGGAAGGCCTTGTGAAAAGCGAGAAAGACTGGAAATGGAGCAAATGGCAAAGTGTGTCAGGGCTAGTCTTGCATCACAAGAAGAATATAATTCCAAATACACTTTCAAATCCTTGGAAGAGCTGGAATGTTGTATTAAATGCATAAATTACCCAAAAGTATGGACTGTCGTTAAACCTAATGCTGAGTGCCTATGTTTTGTCAAATTTGCCATGAAGCCAGGTCCTGTGGTTGTGTTGTCTGTGGTGATAGATGTGCATCAGAATGTTAACTTTTATTCAGAGAATTTCCCTGTTCAGAAAGTGGGGTCACACTCTTTCCCAACTAAGTGTAATGATGTACACATACTGGAAACAATTTTAATTGACTGTGCAGAATATGGCAGAGAGAATTCCCTCTGCGACTGCATAAATATTGCTAAGACAAGCTTGTTGGAAGTGGAAGAGAAAGCCATTGATGTAGATAAAGATATTGTACAATTTTTATGTGAACAATTAGATTTAGTCAATAGTTCTAAGTTTAGACACAGATTTAGTTCCAATTTAATGATACTTTCGTGCTTAGTTTTTTCAATTTCTCCTCATGCGTTCAGGTTTTTGCGAGCAAGTGCTGCTTTAATTTTGCCTCACCCATCAACACTAAGGAGAATTTTCAGTAAATTTAACCTGAGTCCTTCTCAGGAAACCAGTGATAACCTTTTGTTTTACGCCAAGCAAAAGTTTAAATTTTTAAGAACCGAGGACAAAAATGTTGTTCTCTTGATTGATGAGATTCACTTGAAGCCATATTTCGATTTCAAGGGAGGTAATGCTTTAGGTGTATCTCATAACATGGAAAATGCAGCTACTACAGCATTTGCATTTATGATCCAAAGTATTAGATCTCGGTTCAAAGATGTTGTAAATATTCTTCCAGTGAAAACTATAACTGCAGAACTGCTTTTTGGGCATTTATTAAATTTAATTCGTGGACTGGAAAGCATTGGCTATAAAATAATTTGTATTGCTACAGATAATAATCCTATTAATAGGAAGGTGATGTCAATGTTTTCCACAGAAAGAAAGCTCGATATAGTGTATCAACATCCAGTTGACTCCAAACGCCCACTTTTCTTTGTAATCGATGCTGTTCACATTCTGAAGTCAGTGCGCAATAATTGGATAAATCAAAAAAATAGTGGCAAATTCATGATTTATCCTGACTTTCCCACTGAGGGAGGGAAACCTAATTCTGGTCTGAACTTTGCGTCATTCTCTGCCCTTAAGAACATTTACGATTTGGAATGTGAATCAGTAGTGAAATCTGCTCATACTCTGACATTAAAAGCTTTATGCCCCACCTCTCTAGAAAGACAAAGTGTAAAGCTTCAAGTTTTCAATAGGCAGGTGGCTGAAGCTTTAGAACTTTCAGGAGAGGAATTAGATATACAACATTACAAATCAACAGCGAATTTCATTCATATTATAACTAAATGGTTTGATATTATGAATGTGAAGTCTGTTTTTAAAGGGAAATGCAAATTAAATCCTTTCATGGAACCTATGAAAATGTTAAACGATTTGAAAATGGATTTCCTGTACAAGTTTCTAGACTGGCTGGATTTGTGGAAGGAAATGAAGCCTAACACCGGGTATTTTTCAAAAGAGACAGCTATGGCATTGAGGCAGACTACATATGCAGTAATTGAAATTGCTCGATATTGTATCGATGAATTAGGCATGGAGTATCTTTTAAGCAGTAGGCTTCAGACTGATAGTCTCGAAGAAAGATTTGGGCAATATCGTCAGCTCTCAGCTTCCCAGTATCACATATCGGTGACCCAGATGTACGAAAGTGAAAAAAAATTAAGACTTCAAAGTGTTCTCCCATTTGTGCTTAACTCTTCCTCTTCTTTCATAAATGAGCTGACAGTAGATGAAGATTTAGATGCTCCTGATGTAGGAGGTGAAAATGCTCTGTCAGTTTCAGTAACTGAAAATGACCTCTCGTCACTGGAGGAAGTGATGCCTTCACTAACTTATGTGGCTGGATACTGCACACATTCAATAATGAAGCGCATTAAATGTGAATACTGCAAACATGATTTGTCAGTAGAAAAGGAGCTTCCAGTAAATAAACATTTTTCTCTAATAGAAAGATTAGATTGTGGAGGTCTCAAATATCCCACGGATGATGTCATTACTGTTATAGTCTCTGGTTACATAGTTATTAATAAAATGCTTCAATCTTGTAAAAAGGAGTTATTCAAAGCCACCAACCAAAGAAATGTTTGTTGTGCGACTATCATAAAATGTTTAAAAGAGAATGAGTGTTGTTTGTTTTATGGCACTTGTGTTAATGGACATTCAGCAAATGATTTGCTTAAACTTGTAGGCTGGAAAGGTGTAAATATTTTTCTTAAACATTTTTGCAAAAAGGAAAATGATAATTTATCATCAAAGAAATTACAGAGAAAACTACACACTTTCCAATCAATTCAGTGATGTAAATAAATAGATATGTATTATTTTGTAAATAATTAGGTTTAATGTATTATATTGTAAATAATTAGGTTTGAGGTATTGTATTGTAAATAATTAGGTTTGAGGTATTGTATTGTATATAATTAGGTTTAATGTATTGTATCGTAAATAATTAGGTGTAATGTATTGTATTGGAAATAATTAGGCTTAATGTATTGTATTGAAAAGAAATATGTTTAATAAAAAACATGTTCTCAGAATAAAGTTTTTAACCATGCATTGATATACTATTGTATTAAAAAAGGGAAGAAAATTTAGTTTCCTGGAATATGCACTGAAAAAAATGCAAGAGTAGAATGGGTGACTGCTCCCAGAGACACCTTGTAATAAGGAATTCTTCAAAATTAACCAATGAAAGAAATGTTTTCTGTCCCACTATCTTAAAATATGAGAGAGAATTAGTTCATGATGCTTGTGTTAATGGTCATTCAGTCAAAAATTTACGCTGGAAAGCTGTATTTTTGTTGTTTTGTCAAAAGAAAATGATAGATTATCAAAAAAATTGCAGAAGATTGAATATTTTCCAGTAAATTCATCAATTGTATTCTCAATAAATAGGTCATAATGTACTGTATTGAAAACCAATGTTTATTAAAAAATGTACTTTATTATCATTAATTGATAATTTTTAATACAACAGTGAAAACGGCTTTCCTGGCGTGAAAAATGCTGCGGAAAAGGTAAGCGAGGAGTGACCGACGCTCTCCATGACTACCTACGGTGACGTCACGAAACAGTAAGCAGGCTTTATAACTCTAGGAGGTGGTGGTAGACCCCATTCAATGCTACTGTTGCCTTGATTTTGGACACAGTAGAAATAACTTTAATTACCAAGTTTCGTGTGTTTTCTGTGCAAAAAATCACCTTTCAGCAAACTGTCCATCAAAGAAATCAACTCCTATGTGTAACAATTGCATGGGGAAGCACAGGACTGACTTAAGGTCACACGAATGTACATATTATAGGAAAATAATCGAAAATAACAGCAATAATGTAAAATCTGGATCGTCAAATCCCATATCCCAACTATCACGCACGCCACCACACAATCATGACTCAACGAACTTTCCATTCTTGCCCACTACAAACAATATTCCTAATTTAACTCAAAGAGTAAATTATCATTATCAACCAAGGAATGCAAATTATGCTAATCATCAACAATATTACAATCACCAAAAATACAATCAATTTAACCAATTCGGCAGCAATAACACTTTCATTACCAATCACGTAGTCAAACTCATCAACTCCCTAATTCCAATAATAATACAACATATCCAGAACTCCATCGCATCCACAATTCGCAACAGTTATGGAAGATTCTCACCATAAAGCAATACGCATACTAAATTGGAATGCAAATGGCATCGTAAACAAAAAATCCGAATTAGAACAGTTCACTGAAAAAAAGGATACCATAATTCCCAACAAGATTTAAATAGTTACACAAAACCTTCGTATGCGAAACAGAGACCTTGGTGCTTTACTCCCTTTCCTAATTACAACAGCATCTAAGATTGCTGACCTTGATAGACCAACCTTGATGGACCAACCGGCCTGTGATTTCTGAGAGGTTGATGTTGCTTCATAAACGGACCTGTCGGCCTTATCAAGCCTAATCATGTTGCAAAGCACTAGGTGGCCAAAACAGCCAGGTACCTTGTCAGATTAATTACGTATTGAAGAAAATATACATTGAAAAACATTCAACATCTGTTAAACACATACACACACATGTATGTGTGTATGTGTGTGTGTGTATACAGTGGATCCACTCTGAACCAAAGTTTTGTACCTCAATAAAGTAGTGTGGAAATGATATCCGCTCGAACATTTTAAAATCGTTCAAATGCTTCGCGCTGAAAATCAACGCTCCACGGCTCGGTTCCGCTCGACTATTTTCGCATACTTCCGTGGCTCCGCATTCGCTGTCCCGAGACACAAGTCCTGATATCAGCCGAGGGTCAGCAGAGGGTCAAGCGGAAGCGGGTGGGACGGCGCAACGGCACGTCGACGATCGGCCTGCGAGGACATAACTATTCAGTTCATTTTGGAAGGACTAAGAGAGTGACTGGCCCTTCAGGAATATTTCTTCAAAGTGGTGAAAAGCGCATCGTTGTGAAAGTTTTCAATTTGTTATTGTAGAAAAATACGTCGTTGGCAAAGCAAATCGTTGAACGTACTATGAGTTCACTGGTAAGTACCGCATTGAAACTTATCGTGCTGCATCAGTGTGGATTATAATCTAAAAGGATATTGGTGGATATCTTTTAATAGGTGCCAGACTACAGAGTCTAAAATACCTCTTTGAAGTGAAAATCTTATTTCATTGGAAGTAAACTGGCGAATGAAGTTCGAAAGAAAATGATACCTTCATTTACACCGCCTATTTGAAATCAAACAAGAATTGTCAACCAAGATTAAAAGAGAATGGTGGAATGGAATTGCAACTTTTAGGTACGTATATATTTCTATCATGAGTTGTAATAATAGAAAGGCATATATTAGTTTGTGTGCATTTCTATAACCTACAAAACTTGGCCATTAATCCAGCTCAAAGTTATTTTAATGTAAATTGTAAAATTCCTCTAAAAGCTTATGTCAAACAAGATAAACAATTATTTCGTTTTACATAATCGGTTTGAATCCTTTCAATTCAAATTCTAATGTTGTTAAGTGGATATAGAATTCAATTACTTCCAAAGTCATTATTTACCTATTAAAAAAGTTTAAGTTATTTGATTAGTTTTTAATACTCGATTAAGCATTGCAAATTCGTATTAAAATGTAAAGAAATAATATTTATTATGTTGCCAATTCATTGAAATAATTTTAATAGTCTTGAAGTGTCATTAATGGCAATTGGAAATTCTAGAATTAATTGTGTAGTATTCCTATATGTTATAAGTGTACAGAATTTTGATTAGTGTATTTAAATTGAGACTAAAGCCTATCATGTTCTGTAAATAATTGAACAAAATAATAATGCATTCCTAAAAAAACTGCTGTAAAACACTTTCTATTTTTTTATTTTTTTAATAATTATCACTTTAATTATATTTTCAAATACTATTGTATTAATTTTATTTTTCTGGTAGTTTTGGCACAGGTGATGGAAATTGGTCATTGAAACAGGTGATGGTTCATCGATGCAGATATTCATGGATATTGTTAATTCTAAATGGCTATTGCATTCTATAACAAGATCATGAAGATGTATTTGAAGGTGATGCCAATATACATTTTGCTAATTTTGCAAGCATCATGGACTTTTGTGATTTCAGTTGTATTTAACATTCACAAAATGTGTATACATTAATGGTTCAATTATTTTAGTGTGTATCATTTTTGACCAGGCAAGTTATTTTAAAATTCTCATTAGATAATATAACTTGTATTATAATTTCGTTATAGTTTCAATGTGTACTATTTAGTAGTGCTCTCAGAATGACTACAAATGAGTATGAGTAATATAAAAAATTCACATTCCCACTAGAAAAGTGTCATTAACTTCAAAATGCTGGTTTTTCAGGACATTGTTTTACAACTAGAGTTCTGAATCAAGTTCATGGAATGTGACAATTTGTAATTTTCTTTTGAAAGATTATTAATTTTTACTTTGGTTTCTAAGGAAAAAAGGTTTCAAGTTTTTCATAATTTAGGGTTCTCCACAGTGTGCTGTTTGTGGCAAATAGTAAGGATAACACTGCATTCTCAAACATGCAATGATTTTGGCCATTATTCATCTTCAAAATTGCCAGAGAAAAATATCTCAGATTGTGTTAATGATTCTTGGGCAAAGAAATGTCATTACTGTTGTAATAGTGTTGACCTTGATAATTTTCTGAAACATTTCCCTTGCCAAGTGAATAAAATACTTTCCTCTTGAAATAAAACAATTCAATATTACTAGACATGATTCTCGTGCCCTTTAAAATGCTAAAACCTGCATACATATGCCAAATAAAATTTGACAAAACATGCGCAATCAAATTTTAGCTTGGTATATTTTTTCATTGTCATTTGAAACAGGAACACTAAACAATTTTTCAAAATTTTACTCAGTCAAATTCATCCTTTTGTGAGAAATTAATCTTTTTGAACATTCTACTACACTACCAGATGTAATTGGAGCATATTTGTAAGATGAAATCTGAGCCAATGTCAGATCAAATTCTGCATTTTCTGCTCTTTGAATCACAATTTTTTTTCTTTAAATTTCATAGAAATTTTAAATTGAATTTGAATTTATTGGTTTTTATAATTTTTCCTCAGCAGTCACACTGGCATGTCCAAACACAAATTTCAAAGACATTGTAATATCTTCAACAATATTTAATGACTTCAATAGAGGTAATCCTGCTGTTTTCAATTTCTGAATTGGTATAGGCAATTTTACAAAATTTAATTAAATATGCATTTTTATTTTATTTTTTTATATACATGGTTTTATAACATATTTTATTTTATTTTTTTGCATGCAAGCACTGAGTCTGCACCTAATTATTTTCCCTTCCATTCTATCACTGTCAGTTACCAGTGATACTGAGTAGTGATCTATGTGTGTGTGAAATTAATCAATAGTATTCAAAGAATATAATCCTAAATTTTGAAGCAATCCAGAAAAGTATGCATTTAAAAAATAACTTGCCAAATTTAAAAGTCACTTCAGAACTGGTTATTAATTTGCTAAGAAAACTTATTATTTGACTCATCCAAAGAAATGAAGGCCAATCATTTCGTCCCACGCTAAAGTGATGAGTCTTCTCCCACCTTACACAATACTAAAATTATGATTTATCCTGACCTCTCACTATATTTATTCGCTGTTATTGAGTGCACTTTCTTCTCTATAATTTTTTATTGTTGCATTCAGGTGATAATAACAATAGTTATGACATTAACTTGTTGGGAGTGTAGGATTTGTAAATGCAGGCCAATGAGCTTATTCATTGTCAAATGGGCAACGAGGTTTCTACGCAATGAGATTGATTCAAATTGCAGACAGCAGGTAAATCAATCCTGGGCAATACATTTTAATTCCACTTTTTAAATTAATTTAACTAATTTGATTTTATTTTATAGATTGTGTGTACATTTAGATTACAGAAATTGAAATAACAGAAGTACAAAATATAAATGTGATTTATGTTGGTGATTTCTTCCATATACTTTTTTGATTTTAACAGTATGTAAACTATTTATGAATTCATTGTAATTGTAAACTAAGTGTTAATTTTATGTAGATGAATTTTGTGCTAGTGAATGCACGAACCCTAAGTATAATGAAGGGACTAATAGAATTGAACTTTTAATAAACAAAATTAATATAAACATAAAACAAGAATATTAAATTTGTAAAATGAAAGGTTAAAAGAAATAAACAACAAATACATTCGAAAATAATTTTCAGCTACATATTTAGCCATAATTTAAATAAATCTTGGCGTTTTTATAAAATAAATGTGAATTAAATTTGTTTTTTGGGGATCAGTAATAAAAGTTGCTATTTAAATGTACTTGTGAAACAGTTTTAAAATAGTTTTGAAACAGTTATAAAACGTTTTAAAAATAATTTTGAAACAGTTATAAAATATTTTTGAAATAATTACTGATGACTGTAAACATGTTCTTAGTCTCCTTGTGTATTTAATCCACCTGATCACATAAATGATTAAGTGGTACATCAATGTTTCATTATCATTTGTTAGCTATTAAGTTTGTGTCAATATATTTCATTCTATTGTGAGTTATGTTATATTTTACACAAATTTTACTTTACTAAATAAATATTTTAATGTTAAATTCTAATATTTTATTTTTAGGTACATGCTGTTTCAGAATATTCATTATATATATATATATATATATATATATATATATATATATATATATATATATACACACACACACACACACACACCTGATACCTGAATATATAAATGCATAATTTTTATGCAATTATTTCCATTTTTACGGTGTCTGGTTGTGTAGGTAAATATACAGATCTGTTGTTGGATCAAAAATAATGAATATTCTATTAATAGCAAGTACTACGTATAACCCATCCTATCCCCGTCAACGATCAGTAATTGTAACACCAATAAGAAATGCTTCAATATGGCAACACGTACGGCTGGCCCTTCAACCAGTATAGCTGTGCAAGCCAACACGGAAGGCCGGCTCCTTCTATCAGTTTCGCCCGGATGCGTCATGACGGTAGGCTGGATCCTCCAACCTGTGTTGCTCGCTTATGCCGAGCAGATAGCCAACTCTTCCAACAAGGTTGCTTGGACTCGGCAGCTTCTACCCGTGCACTCTGACAAGGTGAATTCAGACGAGTGCAACAAGGGACTCTTTACGATGCAACTTTTCGTTCCAACTATCTCCGTCACGAAACAGCAACAGTGAACCTGGTTGGGCCTATATTATCATGCGTTCCCTTGATGCAGTATAATGGATCAGGTATACTGCAACTGTTCTTTTTTCTCCGTGCACCATCCCCTTCGTGTGGTGTGGGGCATACGTGCTCAAAACAAGCGGCGTCTTCATTCATAGTTTCCTTCTTTCGCTGTTAACTTACGATGCGCCTCAGTGTAGAGCAACACAGTTTTGTGGTGGAGGAGTATTTCCGTACGTAATCTTTCAAAGAGTGCCGGGCAACTTTCAGAGAAAGAGACTGTAGGAAACAGTAGAGAGACCATTGCATTAAAAGAAGATTGGAGTATGGTGTGCCGTTTATCGACGCAGATTAATTCGCCTGCTGTTTTTCAAAGAAACAGTAACGGCGCTCAAACATAGTTGCCAGTGCATTTCGCTCTGCCTGCTGTGGGTTGCGTTTTATACTGATCACCCGGTATATATATATATATATATATATATATATATATATATATATATATATATATATATATACACACACACACACACACACACATACTGGTGCCAATTTGAAACAAGCCCTGTCTTTCTATTTAAAAAAATAGCCCCACTTGTAGGGACAGTTTGAAACATAATTATTACTGATAAATATAATTTGGGCGCCAGGAAAAGGTTACACTTGAAACCTAATGATTCCTACGTAATTTAAATATCTTCTTCTGTCGCACTACGGCCCATTAAGTTTAGCCTTGGCGTCTCGAACGATCAATGCCCATTCACTTCTCTCTTTTGCCTTCTCCACCCCCTCACTCCCATCACTCTCAGATCCATCTCCACATCATCCAGCCATCTTAAAC
This sequence comes from Teleogryllus occipitalis, assembly GCA_011170035.1. Taxonomy (NCBI): domain Eukaryota; kingdom Metazoa; phylum Arthropoda; class Insecta; order Orthoptera; family Gryllidae; genus Teleogryllus; species Teleogryllus occipitalis. Next base: position 52,889 of record BLKR01003654.1, on the reverse strand, counting down.
GGGGTCTTCCTTTCTTTCTTCTTCCTTCTGGTTCTTTACAGAAAATAATTTTTGAGGTTCTTTCTTCTTCCATTCGTAATAGATGTCCGAGCCATTGTAGTCTTCTGACCTTAATTTCTGCAACAATATCTTTTGTTTTATACATATTGGTGAGTTCTAAATTACTCTTTATCCTCCAATGCCCATTTCACATGTGGGGCCGAAAATGCACCTTAAGATTTTCCTCTCCCAGGACATCAGCATACATTCAAGTCTATTTGTTAATGTCCAACACTCGGCACCATACAATATTACTGGTCTTAAAACTGTCTTATATATTTGGATCTTGAGGTATCTATGTATATTTATTTTCCTTAACACATATCTTAGTGCTCTGAAACACTTATTGGCTGAGGTCATTCGTGCTTTTATTTCCATTTCTATACTATTTGTGGAAGTAATGAGAGATCCCAAATATTTGAATACTTCTACTCTTTCATATTTCTCTTTACCTATTTCAAAGTTTGAGGGTGGTTCATTCTTTTTCCGATTAATCATATACTTACTTTTACTGCAGTTAATTTTAAGACCGATTACATTAGCAGCTGTTATTAATTCTTCTACACTTTCTGTGAGGAATTTCTGGGTTCTGCTTAAGATAACAACATCATCTGCATATGCTAAAGTTGTACAGTTCTATTAAATATTGTACCTCTAGGATTTATTTTGACGGCTCTGATTACTTTTTCCAAGCATATATTAAATAGTTGTGTGGATAGTGAATCACCCTGACGAAGACCAGTCATAGTTTTGAAACTTTCTGATAGCATGTTTTGTACTTTAACTTTGTTTGTTGTGTTTTTTAAAGTCATTTTGACTAGCCTTTGCAATTTACTTGGGAAACCAAATTCTATCATTATTTGTAGGAGTTGTTTCCTATTAACACAGTCATAGGCTTGTTTAAAATCAATATATAACTGATGTATTTCGATATTCTGTTCCCATGTTTTCTCTAAAATTGTTCTAAGTGTGTAGATTTGATCAGTGGTAGACCTATATTTCCTAAATCCGCACTGATAATCTCCAAGGCAACCCTCCACATATGGTTCCAGCCGCCATGATAATACAGTTGTAAATAATTTATATGTTGTATTAAGGAGCGATATTCCACGGTAATTCATACAATTTAGTTTATCACCACTCTTGTAGACAGGGCAAATTATTGCAGTGCTCCATTCCTTTGGTATTATTTCCGTCTCCCAAATTTTTTGGCATAGATAATGAATGTGTTTCCACAGCTGTCTGCCTCCAAATTTAATCAGCTCTGCTGTGATCATATCTTCTCCTAGTGCTCGATTTCCCTTCATATTTCTTATTGCTTTCATTATTTCTTGAAATGTTGGTGGTGGTTGTGATTGCTCAGGTCCATAGTAAATCACTTTCTGTTCAGGAGTTCGTTCCTCCTGCTGGGGGTTCAGTAGCACTTCAAAATAGTTTTTCCATGTATTTAACACCTCATTCTCTCCACCTACTATATCTCCATCTTTATTTCTACAAAAACTTGTTCGTGGGCGGAAACCCTCTTTTATATTTCTTATTCCTTCATAAAACTTTCGGCTATCATTGTTTCTAAACTTATCCTGCAATTCCTCAAGTTTTTGTTCTTCATATAATTTTTTTTTTCTTTTTACAAATATTTTTTGCCAGTTTTCTTGCTTCTTTGTAATTGTAAGAATTACATCGTGTTGCTCTTTGTAGCATTTTTTGCTGTGCTTTATTCCTGTTTTCCAAAGCCATTTTACATTCTTCATCAAACCAGTTGTTTCTTTTATTCCATTTCTGTTTTCCCAATATATTTTGGGATACTTCAATTACGGAATTTTTAATACCGCCCCATATTTTTTCAACACTATCCTCTTCCTGATATTCTGGTAGTTCCTTCAGTGTATTTTCTACGCTTAGTCTATAATCCCTTGCTATAATTCCATTTTTTAATTTCTCAACATCAATTCTTTTAATTCTTTGTCCTTTAGTCCTACCAACTGAGGATATTCGCTGTCGTAATCTCACCACCACCAGGTAGTGGTCACTATCACAATCAGCACCTCTATATGCTCTTACATCTGTGATATTACTGGTGTATCTACTATCAATTAGTACATGATCTATCTGATTACGTGTTACCCCATCTGGCGATCTCCATGTTTCCAGATGTACCTTCGTGTGAGGGAAGGTTGTACTGCTTATAACCATTTTCTTGGTTGATGCAAAGTCGATTAGATTCCATCCATTTCCATTAGTAATGGTGTGGGGTGTATCCCGCCCTACGAACTGGGTCATCATATGATCATTACCTATTTTTGCATTGAAATCACCCATAATGAGTTTAATGTCATGTTTCGGACATTTTAAGTACAAATTACTTAACTGACAATAGAAATTTTCTTTTTCAATATCTTCCTTATCTTCTGTAGGTGCATGCACACTAATAACTGTTATGTTAGTAAATTTCCCTTTGATTCTAATAGAGCATAATCTTTCGTTTACTGGATTAAATTTAGTGATAAGATGTTTAACACTTTTGTGGATTAAAAATCCTGTACCAAATTCTGCCAATCTTTCATGACCACTGTAACATACTGTGTAATCGCCTGAGTCCAGCATACCTTTCCCTGTCCATCTCATTTCTTGTAAAGCAGCTATCGAAATTTTATATTTAGCTAATTCCTCTTTCAAGATTGCCAATGCACCCGGTTTAAACAAGCTCCTCACATTCCAAGTTCCCAGAATCATATCCTTTTTCCGTTTAATATGTCGTCTTCCAAAAACAGTCCGGCATTTTTCTTCGAGTTTCTGAACAGTATTTTTTTTTCTGGAGAAGGGTTGTTAGCCCATCGTCCAACCCCCAACCTGGAGGACCGGGATTTTGTACAGGGTTTACTCCCCCGCGTTTTTCAGCTACCGCCAGCTACAAAGAAATGGAAGAAGATAAGGGGGGGACAGTGAAGAATATGGTTAGAATAGAAGAGTAAGATAGAAATGACTCCCTAGCCCTCGCAACCTAATAGCGTCGGGGTCGGAAACACAAGAGTTGGCTGATACGAAGATTAGCCTACAGGATAGAAAACAGAAGTGTGCCACAAGTAAGTGGAAGCAATGACACACGAAGTTAGTGGGGATGACAGGATGTTTAGGGGAGGGACAGCGGACAGCTGCTCCGATTAGTCGCCTTCTACAACAGGGGGAGGTCCCGTGGTGCTATTCTACTAAAACCCCCGACACCATACGGGGTGATTCTAGTTTCTGGCTGCATTTAAAATTCCCGCTAATGTTGTGACTGATCCCTAAAGGTTATTGGCTGAAGTCAGATACGATACTTGTTCGATTCCAAGCTTAAAGAATCGATTCACGCAAAATCAAAAATCGATCTTCCTTGAATCGCGTATCCCTACATAGTGAGCACATGCGCATGGTGAAAATAAACACGTGCGTCAAAAAGTAATGAATACGGCGAAAATAGTGTCAAACAAGTTGCTTGTAGTAGTAATAATGTGGTAGTGATTGAGAAGAATAAATTTACTGTGGTACAAGTGGATAAGCAATTTTTCTTTTGAAGCAAAATGACTTCTGTGAGTACTATTATCCATTTTAAAGGAAGCAATTTCTTGAGGCAGAGGCTCATCCTTTCTGTGTTAAGTGGCAAGCCCGTTAGAATAAAGGAAATAAGACAGTATGACACTGATCCAGGTCTAAGAGAATTTGAAGTGAATTTAATCCGTCTTCTCGATAAAATAACGAACGGCACGGAAATTGAGTTGAACGCAACAGGTACTTCGATGTATTTTCAACCTGGGTTATTGATGGGAGGTGCCGTTGAACACGAGTGTTGCAAGCAGAGAGGAATTGGCTATTATCTTGAAGTTTTAATTGCTTTAGCACCCTTCTGTAAAAAGGCTATTAATGCTGTTTTGAAAGGTGTTACAAATAATCTGGAAGACAATTCTGTGGACTGCATCATGTATGGGGCATTACCCATTCTTAAAAAGTTTCTTCTTGTTGATGATGGTTTGGAATTTAAGATAACAAAGCGTGGAATGGCTCCAGAAGGTGGGGGAGAGGTAATATTCAAGTGTCCCATTAGAAAACAGTTAAAATCTATTCAATTTACAGATCCTGGTAAAGTGAAAAGAATACGTGGTATGGTGTATGCAGTGCGGGTATCTCCAGCTATAGCAAATCGTATTGTTGATGCTGCTAAAGGGGTTCTGTTAAAATTCATTCCTGATGTATATATCTATACTGATCATCACAAAGGTGCTTCTTCTGGCAAGTCTCCTGGATTTGGAATTTGTTTGACTGCAGAAACTACAAATGGTGTATTCTATACAGGAGAAATGACATCAAATCCCTCAGGAAGTGGATTGCCTCCTTCTGTTCCTGAAGATGTTGGAAAACAGGCAGCTTACAATCTTTTAGAGGAAATTCATAGTGGAGGATGTGGAGATTCAGCTTTTCAAAGTTTCATTGCACTATTCATGGCCTTGGCACCAAAAGATGTATCCAAATATCAAACAGGTCCTTTATCAAATTACACTATTCACTTCTTGCGCCATATAACAGATTTCTTAGGATTAATGTTTAAACTTGAACCATGGCAAAGAAGTGAAGAAGAAGAGGAATTGAAGCTTGGAGGAAACAAAATTCTATTATCATGTGTTGGTATAGGCTATTCAAATTTGAGCAAGAAAGCTCTTTGATTTTACTTTTTCACAGGTTGAATATGTATAATATTAAAAATTGTGAATGAACAGTAGATTGTAAGTTCCTTATTCTGTAATGTTTCCTTAACATAATGGAAGAATTTGTTGGATTATATAGATGCTAATTTTTTGTCAAAATAATTTGATATTATAGAGAAGTGGGTATATGGGACAGAATGGGTAAGTGTGACACTGGCTTTTCTGCTACATCTTTCTTGCCATTTGTTATCATACTATTTCCAAACTAGTAGCTTCACCTCAACATGCCCATCATTTCATCGAGACCTGTGCTTGGAATGGAGCAAGTTGTTTTTCTAGTGCTCAAAAGGTTTTGCAACTACAGAGTTACTTTAATTTATTAATAATCAAGTAACATAAAATATATTACAATACGTGACTGAGCGTAAATGGTTTTATAATTTGAAAATTTGCTCCCGTTCTTTAAATTCATATCCAAACATTTTAAGGATATATAGTGTTCAACCAAGAGTGGTATATGGTACATATGCACAGATGTGTCCCTTAAAACAATCTCTCTATACTTTTCTATGCAGGTGAGTGGTGTTTGCAGTTGCAGGGATGCCTAGGAAGAAACTTGGCTGTTCACATAAAGAAATTCCTAGAAAGTGGAATAATCCTAATAAGTTTTGCATAAAGAGTTTTTAAAATTAGAAACTTTCTTTAAATGTGCATATTTGCCATGATGTTCATTTTTATAAATAAATGATAATTGTTTTCTCATTATTAAATATGTAATGTTTCAGTTGAGTATATCATCATTTACTCAAAGAGTCTCATTTTTCGCAGTGTTCCATGTTACAACCTCAGTTTCCGAGAACATATATTTTGCATCTGTATTCCTTTTCAAAAAATTGCAGTTAAAAAGATGGAATCCGTTGACTTGTTATTTCAATGATAAAAAGACATTCCCCCGCCAAGGAGGAGGAGGACAGTCTGACATCAGCTATTTTCAAGATGCAAGATGAACAGTAGTTTTAAAGATACAAGATGAGAAAAAGTGTGAACCATAAACCCACTTTCTCCTCTAAAGTATGCTGCTGAAGCAGTGGCTAAGAGCGTCAAATTCAACAGCGAAGTGATGCAGGATATATCTCCTACCTTGTTAACCACTGTCATGTTCTAATTAGGTGAGATTTGACATTTTCCAATATGTTATATGGATTATGTGTATTGTATTATATGATATTGTGTCAGGTTTCATGAATAAATTATTAGTGGCAGCATCCTATCAGTGAAGTCCACAGTTAGTTTAGTTTCAATTATTAGAATAAGTTAAAATTGTTTTAGCATGAATAATTTGCCATTGGCAAGAGTGCAAAAGTTTTTTGATGATGTTGCATTTAGCTGGAAGTCTCATATCGTCATTAATCATTGATAATACTGTATTACCAAATAGTGTGAAATATGTTAAGGAAATATTAGATCTGCAATTTGTTGTATTTTTATGCCTATCATAAAATAATACCTTATTTCATTGTTATTATTTTCCCTGTTTGTACTTTTATAGTATTCAAGGATTTGCTTGTCTAAAAAAAATTAATATTATGTAATACAAATTCTGTAAATATGTAAATAAATTTAATTGTATATGAATTAGTGTGTTTTTATTATTAATGAAGATCAGTACTTTAGGAGCATCAATATAATCAATAAGCTGTAGGCATTTAAAAAGACAATATATATTTTTTTATCATTATTTATGTTTTTATGTACAGAATGTCTTTGACAGTATCATCTTTCCATCTATATTTAGACCGTCCTCTTCTCCTGGTACTCACTGGATTCCAACTAAAGATCTTGTTTGCTATTGTCGTGTGAGATCCTGTTAAAGATGACCTACTTATTCTCATGGCTTTGATAAAATTTAATATATTTATGTTTTTGTATATTGTTCAGTTCATAATCCAACAATCTCCATTAAGCAAGTATAATGCAAACTTTCCTTTCTTCAACCAGAGCCTGTTCACCTCTCTTCTTGTAGCCCTACTATGCTCAGTTGTGTTTTCCCAATCTGGTCGGTCAGTTCTTGTAGTTTCTCTGGTTGTAACAATGTCTTGACATTCCATGTTCCAAAAATCATTCTCCTATTATTTTGCTTAGGTCGTTATATAGAGACATGACTGTTCCAAGGCTAAGTTGAGCGTTTCGCAGTTTAGCTTTTTTTAAGGGTGATGGGGAGCTGGCCCAACACCCAACCCCTCTCCTTTATCCGAGCTTGGGACCGATAATGGCAGCTGTTGAGGTACTTGATCCCTCCAGTGCCCACTGCAGGCAGAGTTTCATGGAATGTTTGCTTTCATCATTGTTCTAACAAATCCTTTCTTTCATTATTGGGAAATTCGGGCAAAAAAGGCCGAATCAAAGTAGCTCTTTTTGCTTTTCATTAAATTCAATATTATATTCAATTCATTAAATTCGTATTCAATATTAATGTGGTGTGCGTAATTACCATTAGAAATACCATGAACTGACGGTGAATTCACGATTTCACATCGTATATCGAAATTAGTTTTTAAACAAATTTATTTTCAATTTGCAAAAATTTCGTGCATCAAGATTTTTTTCTACCTCTTCTTGTAACTACTATGACCGCAAAGTATATTTAAACCCTCCCTCAAACAGTCAACAACATTGAGAGATTTCCGCGAGCTTGCCAACGGCGTGCCCGTGCTAGCGAACTTTAAATGGCATAAGGCACGTTGGTCGCAAGTTTTACTGTTTAAGGTTTTGTATTTGCGAATAAATAAACCTTTTCCGTTTAAAATAAACGTAAAAACAGTGCAGGTATTAAAAAATGCCTAAATTATTGTCGGCCTTGTCCGGTGCACCGAGCCCTTGTGGCCGTCGGAAGCCGCGTGATTACGCGCCGCCGCAATCACACAGTGCCCACCAACCTTGCAGTGAAAGGGCCTCGACCCGCGGCGATGCGAATCTAATCTGACATAAGAGACTACCTATTGTTAATATACTAATGCCCCTTTATGTATGTGAAAGATACGATTAAAAAATAGCCTTATTCGTTCCTGGAAAAGGAACGTCGAAAGAACGAAAATCAGTGCTGCTCATTTTTATATAATTGAGCCGTTTTTTGAGGAACTCTCGTTTAGATAATAAATATATTCCATAATCGGGGAACTTTTGCTTTTCATTATAAATCTCTCTTTCATGTCCCCCTGGAGGGTAATTTCCTATCCATCAGTAAATACACTTACAGGATTTTGTGTTCCTGGTTTTCTATAAAAGGGATTAATCTGTCAACTTTCCTTTGTGTACTCATAGAAGGAATGTCAAAATTCTTTAAAGAAACCATTCTGGACTGACAAGAATCCTAAATCCATACAAGATTGAAAGATTTCTTAATATATTATTTTCTAAATACTTTTATAATCCACAATTAAGAAAAAATTTTGACAATTTATAATAATACTTATAAAACATGAATTCACAAGGAACTATAAAAAAAACATAAAATTACGAATTATTATGCACACACAGCTAAACCATGAATAACATTTTCATTTTTTGAGGAGTTATTCAGAATGAAATGAGTACTTTTATGTGGAATTTATTTTTTTTCTTCTCATCCACATAATTTTTCCACATACTGAATTACTTATACCCCTTTCAAGCATATTTACACCCCTGAAAAATGGTCATCTAAATGTAACTTTAAAAAAAAGGTAGAAAAACAAACAAACAAACAAAAAATGTAAGCATTAGCTTTATTTGAATGAATATAATGATGGAAAAGTAAGACAAGAACAAATTATCTGTTATTAAATACAATACCATTCACACTAAATTCATTTCAAATATCATTTACAAATATTAGTTTAATATTTTAAATTAACAACAAGAAAGCCTTTAGACCTCATTCCCTTACTGCAAGAAGGTGTTTGTGAACCATTTCCTCTTTATTAATCAAATGAGTAGTTTTGTTGACAAGCTGCATTAGTGTACTCAGATGCTGTGACCAATCATTAAGAACATCATTTGGATCCTTATTTTGAGCAAAACTTACAACACCAGCAGGCCTGTCAGTCTTTGCCAATACAGTTTTATTGACAACCAAATTTGACAGGAAGTCTTCAGTTTCCTAAAGCAAAAGAATACAAAATATATCAAATGCTGCAAAAACTTACACTAAATAAATTAATTAATAAGAAAAATATTTGCAATACTCATATGCAGCCACAGGTGGCCTAATACTTGACAGTGTGATAGGTTGCCTAGAGCTTCTTTTTAGGGGTGCTTGAATCATCATAAACGCATAAATCATCATCAAGCCTCCGCATCTAATTTAATTCACACCACTCTTTAAATATCCCTGATACTAATAAGTACCAAGTGTGACCATAACTGCGAAATTGGTCGAGAAGTTTTTGTGTCTATGTGCGGCACATTCTCTTTCATTGACATACAGGTAACAGTAAATTTCCCTTTAATTGACATGTATTTTAAGTCCTATATATGGTTGTAATTTACATAAATAAATTAAAAAAGAAATTTCATTCACAGTTAATGGTTTTCAATGTCATCCCTTTCATTAGCAGAAGCCCTGCAGCCAAGTCAACACTCTTTCAGATTTAATTCATATAAAAGTCATAAAAGAAGTGTAAGAGTCATATCCACTCACATCAACTGGGAGATCCAACAGTTCAGCCATTCTCTTCAAAGTTATTCTCGTATAATATTTGGCCATAACGCGAATATTCTGCAAATTAATAAAAAATAAAAAACAAGAAGAAGAATAGGTATTAACCAATCAAGGTATATAATGTCAAGTAAACCAGAAAACTATATATCTTTCAAATTCACAAGGCCTCAAGTTCAGCAAGAATATCCTTTATGCAGAATGTCTTGTGAGCAGATTAGGGCATAATGTTGAACATAAATAAATTTATAGGGGGATCTAGTAAAGGTTCCTTGGGCAATTAAAACAACAACAATACTTTCTGTTAAAATCTTGAAACTGTTCTTGCGCAATTACAAAACTTGTACACTGGGACGTTGATTATTCGAATGTCAATCATCTGAAACGTCAAATACCCAAACTCACAGTTTCTCTATATAATTATTTTTTTTATTTAGGTACTGTATACTATAAGTAGGGAACAGAATTTATTGTAATAAAAAAAGCAAAATATATGTACTTATTTTTTCTAAAATATGTAAGAAAAAGTAGAATACATGTGGAATGAAAATTTGTTATAATGTTTAAAATTCCATTCTTCAAGCATTTTTCGAGTAGAGTACGTTGCTGATCAGATCTAAACATGGATTCAGAGAGGCTGGAAGAAAGTTCTACATCTACAGAAGCAATTATTCGCTAGTTTCATCCAAAATATATAATACTTTCGTATTATATACAAGGTTGTTTATGAGGAGTCAGCACTCAAGTGAATAGTACCATGTCACCTGTGATAGAAGGGGGGGAGGTAAAGGAAGCATATGCCACCCCTCTCCAACTCCAGCAAAGGGATTAGACAATGATCTGAATTTTTTATCGAGTTACGCATGGGGTCTATGAAACATGAGTAAGCACATGGCACATGGTTGAAGTTCCTTCTGCTTCACATACATCCGCTCATCCTTGAACCTGACTACGCGGTTTTCAAGAAGCAGATGGGGCAGGAGGAGGTAAGTTTGACAATTAATAGTGAAGGTCCAGCATTAATACAAGCGCATTACGTGTCTTTGCAAGTATTTCAGTAATAAATATTTCGAACTTGCATGTGAAATGTTCATTTTCGACTTATAAATATATTAAAATGTAACGAAATATGTAATTATACCAATATATGTAAAATAAAAATGGTTCCAATTCGTTCAGAATGTAGTGTTAAGTCTAAAAAATATTAGTGAATGCCGGTATTTTGTCCCTGTAAAAATTTGTATTTACATGAAAATCCGTTCCCTAACTATAAGTATTCATTTTCTTTTGTAATACTTAATATTGAGAATGATCCCTGATGTGATTGACACTGATAAAATATTAATGGGATACTGTACTATAGTCAATCATCTGACTTCAGTGAACCTTGGCACATCCTACAATAACTGCTTCAAAACTTGAAATGTTTATTATTAACAGAAAAATGTTTTTGTCAAACAACCAAACACCTCAACAACACCGATTCACCTCAAATGAGGAAACCGTGAGAAAAGTGATAGTGTCTGTCAGGCAGACAGGTTAAAATGATTTCCTCATGCCTAGAAGGTCGGGTTGAGGGCCAGGGATTAACAGAATCCTTTATTACACTTAGTTTATAGGTGGTATTGTGCCACTCTGTTTGCCATGCTAGATGGATCGTTTTAAAAAAGCCTTAACATTGGACTATGGTACAAAAGGAATGTCAACATGTATCTTCTGCATCACTGATTTTGCTGCCTGGTCAGCCAGCTCTTTCCCTACGATTCCCACGTGGCCTGGCACCCAACTCAGTACCAGATCATAGTGGCAAGACAGACGGCGATGAATGAGGTTTTGAATTGAGTCCGTCACTTAGTCTGAGGAAGAACAGGAGACAGCTTGAAGTGAACAGAGAATCAGGAACACAGAACTGCTTGGCGCAAAGTCGCTGACTCAATGTATTTTAGGGCTTCAAGAATCGCATACATTTCAGCAGTGAAGGTACTGTACTGAGAATGTAGTCGATATAATTTGATGACCCTGATACAATAAAAACTACATGCCACTGTGTCATTTCACGATGAACAATCTGTATAAGAATACATGATCTGAATAGGCTACCCTCATTTCCCAAAAATGCATCTGGTAAACAAGAGGACTAGACATTTATTTGAGAAGACTGGATGGTCTGGGGACAATATTCAATTATTTGGCCACAAGAATGATTAGAGAGTCCTGATACTTTAGGACCGTAAGACATTACTGAAATATCCCGCCTTCTTTTCAAGGAAGGTTCACCCACCTCAGCTAGATGGCACTTAATTCGGCTTGTGTGATACATATCTGTTGAGAGAATGGATACAAGCGTGGTGTATGCTATTGATGGGTTGGAGAGTGGAGGGAGCTGCCGAGCCATACACTTCACTACCATAATCCAAAACTGAGCAGATGAGTGATCTATATAACATCAATAGTCCCTATGATGTACCATTCAGCATTTGAAGAAGAGTAAGGGGGAGACACATCTGGTGTGTAGTCTACGGATATGAGCACAACATGTGCAGGACTTGTCTGTCATACACGAGCCCCAGGAACCTGGCAGATTCAGTGAATGGAAGCTGATTTCCTCCCAAGTAAAGGACTGGATTGCTGTGCAAATGGTATATCCTGCAGAAATGCAAACCAGAACATTTAGTAGCTGAAAAAGTTAAAACCTGTTGACGTGCTCCATTCATGGAGCTTGTTGAGCACCAGTTGGAGTTGCCTCTGGATCACACTGATGCTACTAGATGAACAGAAGATGGCAAAATTGTCCACAAACAATGATGCCTTTACAGGTTCTCACACAGTTGACACTATACCATTTATGGCAATGGCAGAGTGACACTCAGAACTGAACCAGGAGGATGCCATTTTCAAGAGGGTGACTATGAAAAAGCCTATCACCAACATGAACATGGAAGGATCTGTTCAAAAGGAAGTTTTGGAGGAACAGAGGAAGCTTCCCCCTAAATCCCCAAGAGTGCAGGGTTTGGAAAATGCTGTACCTCCAAGTGGTGTCACAGACCTTTTCTATATCAAAGAATATGGGCTCAAGATTTTCTCTCAAGATGAACGATGTAGAGACAGCTGTTTCCAACGCAACAAGGTGGTCCAAGGTTGACCAGTTTCTTCTAAACCTGCTTTGGATTAGCGTCAACAGATTTTTATACTCCAAGGTCCAAACCAAACGCTGATTCACCATGCATTCTGGCACTTTGCTTATACAGCTTGTGAGAGAAATAGGTCGATAGCTTGATGGCAATGATCGATCTTTCCCTTCTTTGGGAACTGGGATGATGATGGCTTCTCACCACAGAGCAGGGATGGTTTACTCTTCCCAGATATGGTTATAGAGCTGGAGGAGAAATTGTGTGGCCATTTCAGGAAGATGTTGCAGCATTATGCTGTGAATTTCGTCTGGACCTGGTGCGGATCTTTTCACAAGTATCGGAGCAGAACACATTTCATACACGGAGAAAGGGGCATTATAATCCTCATGGGTTCCGCTCGAAAAATTCAAAGCATGATTTTCCCTTCTTTCTTTGAGCAAAAGAAAGTTTGGAACATAGTTTGTTGAACTCAACAATTTTCATAGTGAGTGGAAGTTCCTCTACAATGGTGTCTCAAGCTGTAATCATCTCACCATTTTTAAGAAGACCTGACAACTGAAGAGTTTGGGGAAGGATATCCTTGAATATGATGTACATCCATACCCGTCCTACCAGACATAGTATGGCAATTCAGAGAGTTGCTCTCCATGATGCACTTTTACTTTCTAAAATGATTCTAATCACCTTCACTCTGCACCTCTTGTAGTCAATTAGGTTATCCATGATTGGATAATGATTTAGACGTGCCAACACTTTCTTACAAGCACCGACAGCCCTTGAGCAATCTAAGTTCCACCAAGGGACAAAGGGATGTTGCGATTTACCAGTTGACTTGGAAACTGCAATGTCCGCAGCTTGTAATACAGCATTGTTAAAATGTGCTTCCAATTCCTCCACACTGAATCTCGCCCTCTGATCGACTGACGTTCACTTGGAATGTCAGCCTGTCAGCATGCTGGACACATCATTGAGGAGAGGGCGTCAACCCACAAGCAAGTCCATCAATGTAGACGATAGTGAGGTAATGATAATCTAGAATGTGCATTGCAGAATGGGCTGCAGAGAGCTAGATCAATACATGTACTCGAGTTTGTGGTGACGGCAAAATGAGTTGGTTCACCAGAATTCAGAATAACGAAGTTCGCAGTATCTATTACTGATTCTAATACATTGCCCCTCGGACAAGTGCAGGAACAGCCCCAGAGAGGACAATAGGCATTTAAATCCCCAACTATCAAGAATGGAGAGGGCAGTTGGTTTATCAAAAATTCATCAGCTGATACACTAAGTCCTGAAGGGTTGTAAATATTACATGTGAGTGTACGGGATGAGAGGTACACCTGCACCCTGCACACACACATACACACAGCTTGAAAGTCGGTCTGAAGAAGTCCCTCTGTAGACAGCCGCAAATCATGAACCACTGAAGCAACTCCTCCATGAGCATGGAGATCATCGGCCATAACAAACCTATAAGGGGAAAAACTGCGAAGAGACAAGGGATGAGGTGGGGTGAGGTGCATTTCTTGTAGACAGATCATCAGGGGATCGTAATGGGACAACAACCGTTTTAGATCGCCCCGTCGTGAGGAGAAACCATTATTTCATGATATGAGAGTCATGGTGGAATCAAGTATAGTCTTTTTTCCCCCGGGAGCTAGGTGTTTGCTCAGTGCAAATTTCCAAAGGAGTAATTATTTAGGGCTTTCATTACAAGCTTTTAGTTACTGGGTCTGAGGTTGAAGTTCGACTGACATCAACTTCCATTGAAAGAGGCTTAGATAACGATTTGGCCAACTGCGACGGCTGAGCTTTTTTGTCAATTTTCTTGATTTTGTTGGGATGATCACTCTTCCACCTTGTAGGGGTGAAGTTCACAGGGATAAGACACTTGATATGACAAGTTCACTACGAGGGAGGCAGCTCGTTCAGTTTGGCAACTTGCTGCTACCTTCGAGAGTCTTTAACTTTCAGCGCGCTGGAAAAGGATTGAGATATATCAACAGGGTTCCCCACTTGGAACCGACGTTTGGCCTCAGGAAAGGACACCTTCTCAGCGGCTCTCATCTTCTGAATCTCTCTTTCCCTCACAAAGGTAGAGCTTGGAGTTGGCCGGGTGATCGCAATTTAGACAATGCGGTGGTGTAGTGCAGGGTTCAGTTTCATGCATTGATTTTCCGCACTTTCTTCACACTGGGTTATCTGCCATGCACTGCTGTTGTGTATGTCCAAACGTCTGGCACTTGAAGCACCTCAGAGGGTTAGGCACGTACTGCCGTACGGTGAGGCTATAGAAATCGCAAGAGATCCTTTGAGGGAGAGATAGAACATTGCAAGTCAGAATAAGAGTGGAAGAGGGGATTTCTCACCCATGCTTCCGATTCTGTACACCTAGCGGTTACACCCTGGCTCTTAAAAAATTAAATTACTTCTTCCTCATACTCCGCAGCAAAATCCTTGTGGTTGACCAATTCCTTACAAATTTTAAGTGTTGGTGAGTGGTCGCTTCCACCTGGAGGCCGGCAATCTGCTTTGTTTTCATAATTTTCTTGATTCAGTCACCCGCACATGCTTCAAATAGAATGGTACCATTCGTTTGTCGCACCACAGCTTGCTGTTTCCCATAAGCTTCTTCTACAGCGCACACCAAATGGACAGCACTAATCATTTCAAAGGTTTTTCCTTCCTAAGTGCATGCCATGAGGAGGAATCGAGGTGTCTATGGTCTATCTTCGACTTTCTTTGGAAAAGAAACTATTCAAATTGTTAGTCCGTTTCGGACATCTCTCCCTTGCGGATGAGGGAAGGGGAGAAGGTTTAGTATCCATGAGGATGGATGTTAGATTCATTCCCGTGGTCCCTACCCACCCTAGAGCCCAACAAGGGAACACTCCATCGGTGTGCCAGGGTTGCCACGGATATATTGTGGGGGCAAGACACAGTGGTGCACCACCGTGGATCCCCCCACTCACCTTGGAGTTCAGTACAAGACCTGGTCCAAGCCGATTGATCAGGAGTGAGTTAGCTCCTGACTACCTGTCTTGAAGGGTCAGAGGTCAAAGCAAGCGTATTGAAGCCTACAAGGAATGCTCCCCAAAATACGAAAATAACGTATCTGTAAGTGCAAAGCAGAACATAGCACAAGGTGAGTAGTGGGGAAACAAACAGACTCCTCAACCACCACGACACACATTCTCTCCGACACGGGTCGCCGTACACTGCAAACACGTGGGTGGGCGTTCAGCATACAGAGGGGGCCAGTGAAATAGAAGTGGAAGAAGAAACAAGAGAAACAATAGAAGTGGAAGAAGTTTCGTCCACATCACTAGCCAGCCGCCGACCCAGACTACCCCGATGACGCTGCTGCCACTGAAGATGTCACCGCAGACGTGGACGAAACGTTTGGCTCTTCAATGCCAATTGGACCACGGCCTACCAGCCCGGAAACTTTCACTCATATTGACTCTGTCCGTGAAAGCCTACGATGCTATGTAAAAGGAGAGCAGTTCATTTCAACAACAGAAAATCAGCAATTTCTTCAAAGAAATAAGGTACTATGTTATGTAGTATGCTAATGTTCATTATCTACAGGATTTTATACGTGCAGTATAATATTTTAATGGTATGATCTCTTCAAGAAACTTTACACATACAACATTTTATGTACACTTGCCATTTTTATGTTAGTTTATCCAAATTATCGAATATTCAAACTATACCTTGTCCCAATTAGTTCGGATAATCGACGTCCCACTGCACAAGATTTAACAGAGTAGGTATATGCAATTAAGAAACCAGACACACCAAAAATATTAAAACTATTGAACTAATAATATTTTGATTCTGATTGAGTTAAAATTCTTTACATGCACATTAACAAATTACCAATAATTACACAAAATATTCAGCAAAAATGCAACTTGAAACAAAAGATATCTCTTTGGCTTTTGTGAGTTTTGACTAATATCTTTCAACATCAACACTACTAATTTAAACACTTGCTATATAATTATTTATAAAAATATATATATTTGTCACGGAATAACAACTTTACAAACCAATGGAAGAGAAATAAAAGAGAAAACAACTTGTTTTTTAATACTTACATGTTCCACAACTCGACTACGTAAATCTTTCCATCTTTTGCTTCCTTGTTCTGAATTTGGACTAAATACATCTGTTGGTTTAGTTTTAGCAGAACCTTGTTTTAATTCTGCTTCATAGATTTCACAAAGCCCAGACCATTTGATCAATTCTGGGTTAGTAAACAATTTAAGTAAATCTCTGGAAAATGTTTAAGATCATTGTTTAATTAAGGCGATATTGGAATAAACTAGAATTAAAAATTTGATCCAACCAGAACACCATTGATTATTAAGTTACATTAATATTTAGAACTTAAACATGCTCTTATCACAGAACTTTCTTGTAAGTAGCTATCATCAGAACTTACTTGTATGTTGGTACTTCCTCTAAGAGTTTCTCCTCTAGCACTCTATGAGTGAGATCAGCCTGCTCATTGTCGTAAGGAGCAAGAACCAAATACAACACAACATTCTGCATTACATGATGCCTCTGTTCAGGATCATCTTGAATAGTCGGTGTGTTCAAAATTGCCCGATAATGCTTACACGTTGCTAGATAAGAGCCTTCATGCTGATCTAGCTCTATCATCAACCTAAGGTAAAAGGAAATGATCAGTGTATTAATATGTTGAATAATAAAATAAATGATACAAGTCCATTAAAGAACATGAATTCATTTCTAGGACTAATTATGTTAAAATCTATTGGCTCTGATTATCACAGATTACCCGAAAATGTCTGGCAAGGTTTCACCTAGCCACTTAATGCATAAACAATCTCTGGTTATTACCTTGAATCACCGGCAAGGTTCCAGAAACATCTCCCTCAAACATTCCAAATCTGATCAGAACAACTTTCAAAGATTTTGTTTTCAAAAGAATTTATTTTAATACAACAATAGTAAGTGAAATATTCACAATTTTCATCAACAAATAATTAATAATCACTGGTTTAACAATAGAATAGACTTTCTCCAATTATTTGTAACAGTTACATATAATAATACAGTAAACCCTGTCTAACCTGGATAACACAGGTACCTGCCTTCACTGGAAAAAAATTTCATAACAAACTATTTTCCAATGCAAAGTACACTAGATAAGATGAAAACCTGCATAACATGGAAATGGAAACGACATTTTAGTATGATATTAAAATTTTTAGATAAGAAAGAAAATAAATACTGTTTTAAAATGAAACATTGGCTTGAAAGTTGACAAAAACAACATATAAATGAGTCCAGATGCACTGGTTCATGTGGGGCTCCTCGTTTCCTGCAGAGTTGTTTTGACTACTGCTAGAGAGAGTCACATGTGTTGGAAGACTATGCTCTTTTAATATACATGACCTGGATCTAGAAATAGAGCCTGTTGGCCTCAGTTTCTCAGCTTGATGCCTTTGTGTGTTTGTCGAGATATTTACACTTTTTGTTTTCCTTCTTAGTTTCATATGGGACAAGATATCTGGAATCTGCCGGTCTTTAAAGGACACCTGACAGGCAGTATCGCACACAGAGGTGGCTTTCGGTGTCTGGGTTTTGGAATTTCATTTCTTCAGTTCAACCACAGTGTCAGCGGAACCTTGGACCATGCCCACTGGATTTTGCGTCTGGTACCAATATCGCGCCTCAGGCAGGAAACTTTCTCTGTGACCCTAATCTTCTGGTTCTCCCTTTCTCTCAAGAAGATGGGGCACTGTTTTGAATTCGATGGGTGCTTCCCAGAACAGTTACGCACTTTGATCTGCGGAGCAGTTCGATCAATTGCACGACTCCCTTCCACAGTGCACATAGACTGCGGCGCTCATGCAATGAGGCTGCGTATGGCCACATCTTTGGCATTTAAAGTAGCATAGAGGATTTGAGACAAACTGCCTGACATGGAGATTGTAAAAACTATATACTATTTTCACTGGTAGAGATGAACGATCAAAGGTCAGTATCAGCGTTGAGGTAGGAGTGAGTACCCCAGTCACTCTCCGCTGGATCCTGTAAATGTCAGACACACCATAGGGTTGGAAGAAGGCACTCAGGTTTTCTTCCGTTGCATTCTGAAGCAAAATCTTTCGTGGTTCACTACACCCTTGTAGCAGTTTAAGGTTGGGTGGGTGGACACATGCACCTGGAGGCCGGCTATTTCCTTTAGATCTGTAATTTTGTTAATCTGTTCATCAGAGCAGCATTTGAAGAGGATTGTGCCATTTCTCTGAGGAAGCACCGCCTAAACTTGCCAAATTTTTCAATTTCTCTGGCGAATTTGAGGGGACTGACACTCTTCATTGTTTCGCCATAATTTCTACATGATGAGGAAACGGGGCTTTGTTTATCAGAATCTTTGCAAAAGAAAACTATCAAGGTTAACAGTTTCATCAACAAATTTCTCTTCCTTATGGAAAAGGGCGAGGGGGAAAGTTTATTATCTATGAAGAGGATATCAGATTCATCCCCTTGGTCCCCGCCCACGGAGCCCAAGGGGACACTCCTTCGGAGTGCCGGGATTGCCATGGGGATATAGTGGGGGAATAACAGCACTGCTCCGCCGTGGATCCCCCCCCCTCAACCTGGAGTTTGGTACAGGACCTAGTCTGCACTGCTAGATAGGGAGTGGGTTAGCTCCCGACCACCCATCTAGAAGAGTCTGGAGCCTAAGCAGGTGAATTGACACCTACAAGGAATGTTGCCCAAAATACGTAAAAAAAACATATCCCTGGATGCCAAGAAGAAAGTAGCACAAGGAGAGTAATTGGGAAACAGACAGGCCCCTCAACCGGCACGACACACATTCCCTCAGACACGGGTCGTCATACAAACATGTGGGTGGGCGTTTAGCATACAGGGAGGGCCAGTAAAATAGAAGGGGAAGAAGAAAAGAGACAGGGTGTTATAAAAGAACGAGAATGAACGATGGGAAGAAGAAAGATGACAGGTGAAAGAAAGGATACCTGAGAGCGCTGCCTGCAGGAAGTGGACCAACACACCTCGATGAGTGGCTGTAGCGGTAGGGGAAGGGGTAGTGGTAGTTCTGGGGCAGATTGGAAATACCGATCAGTTGCCCCTCTATTTTGATATGCCAGATACTGTGACACGCATCCTGTGGCTGAGAACTAAGCATTTCGCCATCACGGTAGAAAAATTAAAAATTATCACAAGATATTCCATCACCATGCAGCCGAACATAACAAGCGGGAAAGTTCCGGAAAAACATCTGCTTGGATCTTTGCCTCTCCAAAACAACGTTCTCGGGAAGATTCCACACTGAGCGGGAGGGTATTTAAAAGGACCTCCCAAAACACCACGCAATTCCTGTCTGCAGTGTGTGACAACGCCTGTGTTGCAGCCACTCTTTCAAGCAAGGGCCACGATGGCAGCCAGCAACAACGAAGTGCCCACCAGAGAGTTGGAGGCAATGGTAAGGAGCAAAACACCAACATGAGTGCGCTCGACATCCTCGGCATTGCTCCACTGCGTTTTCTCTCCCCCTCTCTCTCTTTACTCTCTCCCTTCCTCACCCCTATGCCTTCAGCAGAATATGGTGATCTTGGGGTAGTTGAGCTAGATAATTAAAGTATATTTTGATCCCCTACTACTACGGTTGTATTTCTTCCCCCAATCTTAACCCCCTTTCCCTTCCGGTCACTCTGATCATTTTCCCGTGACAACCTCTCCTACATGAATTACGCTCAATAATAGCATTCGCATAGGAGAGGACATCACAGTATGGAGAGAGCATGAACTCTGGAGAAGGAAATTACTAATGAAAACTTATTAAGCAAAAAATTGAAAATAATTTATTTTTAAGGCCAAATAAAGATATTTAAATTTTTATTTCGTGCTGTTAATGTATTTTGCTCTATCTCTATAATAATAAAATAAATCGTTATGAAGAAAGTCTATTTAATTTTGACATCATCAGATAGAGTGAACCAAAAATGTTAAGTCCCCAAAAGTACACTATAACTGGAATCGACTATAATTAATAGTGATATCATTTGATATCTTCATTTAATTTGCAAGAAATAAAGTGAAATT
Organism: Teleogryllus occipitalis; assembly: GCA_011170035.1. NCBI lineage: Eukaryota > Metazoa > Arthropoda > Insecta > Orthoptera > Gryllidae > Teleogryllus > Teleogryllus occipitalis. The sequence goes on along the minus strand of BLKR01003654.1, from coordinate 32,232 downwards.
TAGTTCAAAAAATAATTGCAAAATATTTACCTGTAAAATTTAAGTTTCAGATCTTGGGTGCCTTCATCATCAAAGAATTTTGTATTTATCTTTTTGGATATGATTTGGGTTCTTATATAATCCTTCTTGGCAAGACAGAGACGCATTTGCTCCAAGATCAGTTCAACCTAGAATCAATTATTAAATAAAATACGGTTTTCAGTTTTATTATAATAATGGAACCTTGTAAGGATGTTTACAAGGGACTGAAAACATTGTTAGCAGGAAAATGGCTAATTGAAAAATGCGTAATTCATCATTTTCACAAACTAATTTACATTTAAATAACACACAAATACACTTCAGCGTCACTAATTAATTGCAAATGAAAACCAAATAAAAATAAAATTACTTCCAATACACAAGCAACAAAAATGCCATTAAAAGAAAAAATAAATCTAGCATCCTCAGTCTATCAAATCCAAAGAAATGTGTAGTAAAATGACCAAAAAACAAAGAATGAAAATGCAGAGGCACAGTAGAACAGGTTTCACTACGGTCCATTCACTGTAACTTTACTCAGCAAGTAAACAAATACACGTTATTATCGCTTGTTCTCATTTAATGGACATTGCTCTTGTTTACAGAGCATCGTGCACTATTCAAGTTAGGTTTCTTTCAAAATTGATTTATTTCTCAACTCTACACAAACGAAGTTGAAATAACATTCTCTTCTGACTTAAAGAGAAATCAAATACCAAGCATGACTAATGGCAGTGCAGCTGTAAACAGTACCTTTTGAGATAACATTTGTTCACCAGGCCTTTGCCAATACCTCAGTGCAAGTAGGCTGAAGCTATTTTCACCGAGTTTCCTGTTTCATGACACCACAGTTTAAATCAACAGATTTTGGACCAGTTGGCAAACCATTCTTGAACGAAAAGGTTCCATAAGAGTTTACTGTATTTGTCTAGATAGTGTAACGTGAAGTTTGCTAATTGCGTTAAGAAAAATTTATTTTTATTACTTTGTCGAACACAATAAGTAAAGCTGTACCTGATAGGTCAGGTTTGACACATTTGCATTGAAAATACCTTCAGAAGCAGTGAGAAGAAAGTGGTTTTACATGTTTTTGAGATAATAGCGATGCGATAGGTGGAATAAAGGACTGCCAAAATGACAAATTTCCATGTTGGTAAAATGTGTAGTAAATTATGGGTCACTAGAAAAGTAACTGCTCCTTGTAAGAAAAGAAGTAGTGCAAAACCAGTGCAGAACGAGTGTGGAAGATTTGTTAAATCTGCCGTTCACATTAACGTTACGTACTTCTTTTCATGGGAACTGCCAACGTTAAATAAAATTCCACATGTTAATGAAGATTCAGGTTGCCTAATTTTAAATGAATGTTTCTACATATTCTGTTGAAATCTTTTACTGCTACCTTGTGAGGGCACATCGTAAATGTAAGTATTCTTATAATTAAGTAAATTATTTGCATGTTGTGGCTGGTATTTTGGGTGTTTTCAAGAAATGAAAGTGAAAATAGTATATATGACAGTTCTTGCTGCGACATGTGCTGCATTTGAATATGATCATGGCGTGAAAGGCACAGCCAATCACAAACTGCATGGTGGAAGGATACATTTAAAATTTGTTTACATGCTGAGTAAAGTTAGGGCAAACGGACCTTGGCAATGGGTTCATAAACAAATCAAAAATATCCTGAAGATTCTCTGAAAATGTTCCTGTATACCATATGGTACCCTCAAGAACCACCGAAACAGCAAGTATAAAAATAAATAAATAAATTATAATATATATATATATATATATATATATATATATATATATATATATATATATATATTAATATTAATATAAATATATATATTAATATTTATATATTTCATTAAAAAATTTTTAAAAAAAGGAATTGGGGCCAGAACTTAAAAATACAATGTGTTTTACAGGAAAACATGATAATGTGAAACATGCTAAAGAGATTCCCCTGAATAAAATTATAATGATACTGAAGGCCATTTTTAAAGTGATACCACATTTTACCTTTTCTCTTTTTGCCATGGAACCATACGTTTCCACTTGCAATTCTTGAATGATATTTGCTGCTTCAATGATGTTACCTTCTTCTTCCTTCATTGTTGCCAATTTGTGTGTTAGCCGAGCTCGTTCCACTTCAACATATATCTGGAACAATCGATCAACAATTATTTTTACTTTCCCATACGTACGTATAAACAGAGAAAGTTGCTGCGAGAAATCGATTTCAAGATTTCAATGGAAATGCACTATCGGGATGCAACTGTAATGACATGTAAGATCCTGATTGAATGGCACTGTAACAGCTGATGAAATGTCAGCAGCAGCATTGGAAAAATCACAGTATAGTGCCTAAAAACCATGCGTAGCAGTTGTTCCCAATTGAAAAAACCCATGTCCATCTGGCTCTACTTGAAACCTTGAGATTTTGAAAAACATTCTTTAAAATTTGGCGATACTTTACAAAAAACCCCATTGACATTTTCAAAATTTTCTCAAAAACTGTTCCAAACTTTTTCTTTAAACTTCTTGTAAAAATACCGTAAACTACACTTATATAGAGTAATTGCATAGGTCTGATTTTCACGCTTAACTCTGACTTTCCGAATGTTGCAAAACTTTGAATTTCTGCGGCGTCTTTCTTCAACTACAAAATTGAAGTTAGTTTTTCCTTCAAATGAAATTTGTTGCCCATAATTAGTTCTTTCTTTCAGATCATGTACATTTTTTTGAAAATTTTAGTAGTTTTCGTGCAATGTTAAATGAAATATTTTAAATTAAAAAATTATAAAATACAGTTTTCTGTGAAAATAAGCTCAAATTTCTGCATTTTGAGAAACACTGGAATACCATTTTCTCAAAAATTGCTCTAAAGTTTTTCTTCAAACTCTTCAAAAGGATAGTGCTTGCACTGTTTATTATGACGTAAAGTTCATTTTGGTGCATTCTTTTGATTTTTCAAAAATTACACAAATGTAATTTCTTTGAAATACCTCTCACGCCATTAATAAGCATATTTTCAGCAATTTGTAAACACTATTGCAATTGTGAGTTAAGGTGCATCAAATGAAGTTTCTCGAAAACTCAAAAATTTTCTGTGAAAAAGAGCTTCAAATTTACAATAACGCTTTAATGCCATTTTCAGAAAAATGGCTCCAAGTATTTCAATGAAAATTGCTACTTATGATGAGGTTTTACTCATCATTAATATTCTTTAAGCAATATTTTGATTCTACCATAAGGACACCAAAAAATTGAGAAAATGTCAACAAAATATAGATTGGGCGGCAAGAGTATGTGACAGGACCGAAAAGCTAAACCAGACCAAAGAAATTACAAAACTAATTTGTATGACAGTTGGTGCCATTCTGTAGCATCACTAGTTTTTATTCACACATTTTTGTTTTCAGTAATATAGCCTCTAGATATGTTCAGTACCTTGCCTTCTGTAACACTCCTCAATGTATCAATAAGTTTTATTTTTGTTTCTTTATTTGGAGTCTGATCCACGTAAGTACAACATTCCTGAACCATTTTGGCTACAGCCTGTTTCAGTTGACTTCGACGTTTTGATAAAAGAACTATATGCTCATTCAGAGCATTCCAATTCTTTGCTTCAAAACAAATTTGTACTATGGCAACAAGAACACGTCCAGTAGAGGCCATGTCACATCCCTAAAAAAAAAAGAGAAGACAATAACTTTTACCTTTCTTTTGTGGAATGTGAAAAGCACAATATTTGACACACATGTAATAAAAACAATATTTCCTCTCTCCTCTTTCTCTAAAGAAGAATCACAAATTGTTTACATTATAATAATGTACGTAAAACTACTCAATTCCACAAATAATATAAAAATTATTCTTATATTCTTCACCACAAATTTACAGTGATTCTCATTCGTTTTCAAGCCAATTTTCTCATCATTATCTCACAAGCTTAAGAAAGTCTCAAATATTTTCCACATATTAAGGAGTCCATTTCCAATTTTTTAACCCTTTGTTCTAAGAGATGTTTGAAAATTTTGAATTCAACATTGACAGACCACAAAAAATAGAAAAAAAAAAGAATTGAAATTGCAACCAGGTCAGCTTATAGTAATTGCCAAAGAATTAACAAAACATTTCAACAATTCCAGAGAGTGTAATACATCTGTGCATAAAATAAATATTATCTGCATGTATTACCATTTTATTTCCTTAAGTTGCTCCTGTTAGTCTCATTTGCAAAATATTAACTTTTTAGCATAATCATAATTGCATAATTATTAATTTAGAGAAATCTGTATTATGACTATAACTTAGAATTCACAACATTAAAATATATTCTAAAATGAATAATCTATGTGAAAATCAAAGGAAATTGAGGTCTGAAACAGGAAGATTGAAGTAATTTCCTTCTTTCACAAACAAAATGACAAATGCATAAAAGATCAAAGGTTTTATTCCTAAAATAAGAAAATGAGATCACAAAAAATTATATGAATGAACAATTAATGTAGTACAAGAAAATGGGCAATAAAAACATCTCACTTAAATATTTTGTGAATACTGACAAACACAAAGTGAAAACTTAAAAATTTCTTCAACAAGTCTGAAGAACACTAATACTTTCTTTCAAATATAGTCAATTTTTAATTGTTCTATTCCAATAACGATAATTACATCAAATCACATACTACCAAAATATTTACTTTCCTAAACTAAATTAAAACATGAACACACATTGAAAATTACTTAATGTCATAAAACTTACAGTTCGAGTTTGTTTTTCCAGTGCCAATAGAATGTCCAATGCATCATGTATCTTATTTTCCTTTGCCATCTTTTGACATTCAGGGATCTTCTCATCACAAGTGGATTCATAATCCACCTCCATTTTAACAATGCGGCCTCCATCTGCTACCGTTGTATCAGCCATTCTGCACAATGAAGTGAATCACTAAAAAAAATTAAAAATATGTATCAGCTTCAGTTTGACATCAATAACACCAAGCCTCTGAGTATCAAGATTATAAAATTTACACTGAAAGTATATGAAAAAAGTTAACATGAAAGAATAAACATGGTACCTATCAATTCACTATCATTTACTACAAAATCATAAAAAAAACGAAAAATTCTTCACACAACTGAACTAACCTTATATACCAAGATGATTCTTACAATTACTTACAATCAACAAGAGCTCCAAATTCACTTGTCAGTTTCCGGTGCCGGAAGTGCAAAACAACAAAATAGTGTGGTGAAACGCGTGAACATTAACCTTGGGAATTTATTCGATAAATATTAATCAATTTATCAAAGAACATTAAATCATCTACTTTTCTGAGAAAACGAGTCAACACAGAAAGAAAACGAAAATACAAACACTCGCTTCACTTCACAGTAGAGATCCTTACTCTTTGCATGGCTTCTGCTCTCAATTTCGCCATATGAAATAACCAAGGAAACAACATAATATTGGAATATATACTTGGTGTTTTCTAGCTCGACAAATGACAAATCATCAGCTGTTATGTCATCCAATCGAGAGCTAATACGTCATTGTGGTGACGTCACTGAAATGACGTTTAAGCTCTCAATTGGACAAACTCGTAACAGCAGATGAACAGTCATCCGCCAGATTAAAAAAACCCAAGTGTACAGTCCGGTATAGAGTTATGTTGGTACTTTTGGTTGTAAACAAATGCAGGAACAAAATGTTAAAATAAGTGAAGAACGGAAAAATTTTGTTGATTTGTTTTCACCAGGTGTTCGAATGTGGATGTGCTGCTACTTCTGTCAGTCGTTATTAAACTACGGATTTATAGCTGAAGTAGAAGTTTGATTGTGAACCCTTTGTAAAACCTTCATGCAAGTATAAATTGCAGGTTGTAACGTTGGATTTTTCGTGTGGAACGTCAGTGTAGTAAGAGTTCTGGGTGCAAAGGTTCCATAACTTGTGTTAATAGAATCATTGTGACAGAAAGTAAAATATGGCAGATAATAAAGAACTTGAGAACCAAGATGAGGTGAGTTCTGAAACCCCACAGTCTTTGGCAGCCAGCGAAGAAGCTGTTACAAAACCAACTAATAAACAAAAAAGTAAGAATTTATGCTATTTACACACTAGTATTCATATATGTATACAATGTTTAATTTGATATTTCTGTTAATTTTCAGTTGATATATTTTTGAAAGCTACAGGAAATGCTCCAATAATGAAAATAAAGAAATGGGCTGTGCCCCCAGAGAGGACCATTGGAAAAATTATAGAATTTATGAGAAAATATCTTCATTTAGATAGTAAAGAAAGCCTGGTAAATGATTTTTGAAGATTTTTTTCTGAGAATAGTATTTGTGCAGTACTATTGCTTATAATATCTAGTTACAATACAATGCAGAATTTATTTTATAAGTTTAGTGAATTTATATATTAGTTTTGAATGCTTTGTAATTTACTATTCTGTATTATTACATTCTACAAACTCCTCTAGATTGAAATTTCCTTTAGATAAGAAAAATCAGTCCAAATTAGTCCATGATAGTTTTTCAAATTTTAAGTTTTATTCATGTTTTTAAAATCAAAGTTACAAGTTATAACCTGCAAAGTGGTTTATCCACTACTTAGGTACAACAACAACAACAACAACAACAATAATAATAATAATAATAATAATAATGATAATGATAATAAAAATAAAAATAGTAAAAATAATAATAATAAATAATAATAATAAAGGCATAAATAATCCTCACTATTCATCAGGTTACAAATGGGAAAATTAGAAATGCTTTCAATGTTGAAACTTGTATAGTAAATACACCGTATATTTAAATTTTCCATAAACCATGTGAAATTGGTTGCCCTTCGCAGCGCATAAATTTCAACCTCATGCCTTCTTGGTCACTCTACAATGAGGATAAATTTGTAATTTTGTGATAAGAATAGTTTATAATATTACATCTACTAGTTAACAAAATTCAAAAGGATGAGAAAGAGTGTAATTCTCTGTTACACAACTAATCTACCTCTCTCTTTCAGTTTTTGTACATAAACCAAGCTTTTGCTCCATCACCCGATCAGACTGTTCGAAACTTATATGACTGTTATGGTACTGATGGCAAATTAGTTCTCCATTATTGCAAAAGTCCAGCATGGGGCTGAGTGAAGTTGGAAATAAAGTTGTAATATGGTGCTGAAAGACAAGTGTGCTTCTCTCAGGTTACGTTCTGAGCATTGATACATTTGCTGTGTAATTGGGTCATTGTTGTTAGCCAGTGTGCTTGTTATTGGTGATTACATTGTGTATAATTTAATTCATTGGCATTTTTGTTGTATGGAAACTTCATTGCACGAGAATGTTGTCATTCCAAATGTACTTCGTTTGAGTAACTTGTTCTGAAAACCTGATACATAAATCTGCCCTTGAAGTTACTAAATGTCTTGAAAAGTCCTGTCAGTTGTCAGTTTAATTGTGTTAAGATTTTAAAATATTTACTATGTAAATGATTAATGTTTAAAAATTTGAAGAGATGTTTTGTCTTTGAAATGGTCAATTAATAAACTCTTCCAATAAACAGATATAGTGTTCAGTACTAATTAACCTATTAGAATTAATATGTGTGAAGAAATGTCTTCAGACTTTTTAACCTTATCTTTTCTCAAACATCAAGTGTGTGTGCTGTCCAGAGAAGAAAATGGATCTACATCGGCTAATAAATTCTTTAATCACTATGAATCACTGTCTGCTGCAAATTGCTTTATTAGGCAACCTGCTCAATATTTGTGTTCCAAGCTTCATGTTGCAGCAACCCCTGCAATCTTTCAATCTAATTATAAGAGGAATTTTGTCTATGATATTAGGTGGGACATAGAAAACAAGAGTGGGGTTTTGTCTTAGCCGAATAATGTGTTCGGTACATACTTTCATGCACACTGCAGTCATATTTCTTGTTTGTAAATCTCAGTACAGCAAAGTCCTGACAGGTAGTATTAACTTGGCAAGTATTGCATCTAATAAGTTGAGACAGGATTTCCATGCAAATTCATAACATGTTATTTCTTTGATCCCGGTGAATAAGCTGATAAGTCATAAACAATTAATTTTACAGGAGAGCAAAAAACAACTATAACTGAATTAAATCAGGGATTAATGATATTCAAACAAAGCTATTTGTGTGTAGATTTTGTTGGAATATCATTAATCCCTGATTTACAGCATTAGTTTAAAGTTTTTTGCTCCCCTGTAAAATTTTGTTTTTTTGACTTATCAGCTTATTCACCGAGGTCAAACATTTAAATTTTATAGAGCGTTCAAAGTTTGTAAATATTTATCTTTCAAAGCAAACTCATGCATAAAGCAGGTTAGGACATTTTCTCAATTAATACTGCATATTTAGACTTCTATCTACCATATTTAGTCCTTTTTTTATTTCTTCAATAATTTGTGAATATTAAAATTTATGCATACCTATACATAAATAAAAGGGAATGTGTGTCACACAAAGATTCAAAAACTACTTGACCAATTTCTCTGTAATTTTTACATTATTCTTATTAGTAACAGGAGGGTTTAAAGAGTGGTTTGAATTAAATCGAACATGTGGGGTCATGGTTGATGATTTATTTGTTTATGACAACTCAAGCGGCTCTGAATTCTCCCCACGGTCAAGGATGAAGCGGTCTTCACTGTATTAAAATATTGTGCCTCTGCAATTGTGAAATATTGGCTGGAATTATTACTTGAATCTGAGACAAGTTAATCAAATTTCTCTAAGACAGCGTCATAGTGATTGCATGCCCAAATTTGAGGGAGAACATTTTAACTATGGGATTTTTGACAACCATATGCAAACCAGGAACTATAGAATAAACCCATACTAGTGAGATAGTCTTTCATCTATTAGAATTTTTACACATCATGCAAATGTGATTAACAATCATGTGACCAGTAGCATGTGATGAGAAATACACTGCAATAGTGAAGGATTGCTGGGTCCTCTAATTTTGTATAAATAGCATTAAGCAGTTGTTTTTTATTATACTGCAAATTTTAACTAATTGTGAAGCGAGTAAGCATGCGTTGAGCAACAATCACAAAGTGAATCAACGCCAAGCAATTAAATCACAAAAGATAATGAAGAAAGGAAGCCATAACTCAATCACTTGTTACCCAACAATGAAAGGGAAAATAATTAAAAGGAAACTCGCATATCTCGTGTGTGCAAAACTAAATATATAAAACAATACAGTAAGTAAAAATAAACACATTAAATCAAATGTAGTCAAATTGCTCATAGCAATTCAGAAATTAGAAACAGTAGGTTTACACCTAGTGGAGTCATTAAAATTTGTTGAAGACATAAAAATGTCTAAAATTAGTGTTTGGAGATGAGTGTGTGCCTGCTGAGGAGAAATTATATCCAGTGTTAAATTCAAATCCTGATTTAAAATTAATCCACATCGTGGTGAAAAATCAGATAATGCAGAATGTGACTTCACATTGGCTGAGATTTCATCATTGAATTACGACACGTGATGTAGAATGCATTTTCTGCATTCAAAAACATTTGATTCTGGCAAAAGGATGAAGTTCACATTTAAACTTAGAAAAAGTGTTTAATTATTCATTGTTACAAAATACAACAAAAGGTAATACAACAAAAAAAAAATACTAAACTAAAATTTGACTGCATGTTTAAGGTGCACTTAACCCTCGAGCATATTTAACTATTAGATTGTGCCGGTTTGCAAGCATATTTTTGCATTTGAATGTGCATGGAAATTCTGCCTCTAAGAATAATCTAGATAACCACATTCCATCAACAAAATTTTCTTAAACTGGTAAACAAATGTTGATTCTAAATCAGGTAAAATATGTTCAATTGATTTCAATATTATTTCTGTTGTGATTTTAGCAATTCTGTATTTTTCAAGGACCAGAAATGACCACTCATTTGTACTCTTGCTATTTCTAATCTTAAATTCACATCTCTCTACAAATATGCTGCCAAATATCCAATATACTGCCTTTGATGATGATGATAATTAATAATAATAATAATAAACAATGGAAGAATGCACAATTGTGCTTTAATTAGTAACATTATATTTACTTTACAGTTTGGATTGAATTAGGTCATTTATCATTGTCAGGTTATTGACAATAATTGTTAACACTGAAGCCATTCTCAATTGTAAGTTATCAATTGAAATATTAGTATGTAGACTTTCTGATTTTGCACTAAGAAAATTAATTAATTTTCAAGAATTGATGTAATTTACTATTACTGTAAATCAATTCAATAGCATCTTATACATCTAAAGTGCTAAATTAATTCATCCAAACTCGCATTCACACACAAAAATGTCAATTTACAACTAAGCAGCAAATGCTCCAGAATATTCATAAATGTGCCAGCAGGTTGTAACAATAAATAAGAGTTAAAAATACATACCTGCTAAATCATTATACCAAATAATGCTATTAGGAAAAGTTAAATTAAAAAAAAAAATTGTTCCAATAGTATGTCAACATTTAAAAAAATTGTTCGTTACAAAGTTGTATTCATGTTACTTGGTCAACGAGGTCTACTAATTGTTTTTACAATCCCCTCCCATGACTTAAATTGTAGATTGCAAACTAGTTATTTAACAATGAATGGAACATTTCATAAAATTCACATGCCCAATAATGAAAAGGAGAAGCAACTAAAGATGGTTATCAATGCTCTTCAATGTTTTGTAAAGGCAAGTTTCCACAAAGGTTCAAAAAAAAAAAATCTTGATTTGCCCTTTCTCTACAGAATAAAACTTTGACAAATCAGGAAGATTCATAATTATCAGTGAAGCACTTGTTTACCATTAGTTGACTAGTTCCTTTCATACTGTTATCAAAACTTTGGAAATGAGAGGCATTGCATATCAAAGAATTAAAGTTTACCTTAAGTATTTACAATTCAGAAGATTAAAATAAAGACATTTCAACCCATTTCTGCAAACCTCGAATGATTAATTCATCCTAAACTTATGGAGTAATGCAAGGATCGATCCTAGGAACTTGCCCATGTCATGCCTCTTGACTTCAAAACAAAATAGATCTTTGCGGATGATATAAACATTATCGAAGGAAGTACTGAACAATCTACAAAATGAAGAATCACAAATTGTACTATCAAAGACTATCAATTTTAAAACATTGGTGCATTGAATAATCTTTTAAACAAGCATTTTTTTCTCATAATAAATTGATCTCAATATACCAGTCCAATTTATAAGTTGCAAGAAACTAATTTTATATTGAAGTCGAAAACCATGATTAATGACAGAAATATCAATTTTCCATGATTTAAAAATGTATTATAGCCTTCATACAGAATATGAATAATTTTAGAATTGATAATACTGGACAAAAAATTAATAGCATTTCTCATAAAATTGTTCCCTTTACCACACAATGTCACATTTTGACATGTAAAAAGAAAATTTAAAAAAAACAAACAATAAAACTCATTGCATTCCCAAAGCATGCACTAAAACAATAAATCCTCTGAGGAACGAATATATTTAATAAAAGTATTTTTCAATTATCAGGTAAAATATATTTCACGAAAATAATTACATGTGATCGCATAAATCTTAATACAAGGTCTAACATTCAATAAGGTAATACCTTACAAAGCTAATTTGACTTCCCTCAATGCACATAAAAATATATGCACTAAAAATACAAATATTCAACATATTTCATGAATACCGTATTACATTATCTTAGCAGTAAAGGGCAATTCACTTATCTATTTTCTTGTATTTCAGAGATTACAAAAGTAATATTTTCCAAGTGCAATTACAAATTAACAATATTAATTTAGGACTTACTGTAAACCATATTAATATAATCACAAAATACTGTTTTTAATAACAGCAAAGAAGAAGGCAATGACATGAAGTTCGAAAACCTTGCAATCATCTTGCATCTATCTGCCCCCAAAAAAAGAGTATATCCTAGACAATGCACATTCACACTGTTACAGTCCTCTTTTATATGTAACTTAATATTCATTAGCAGCATTCATTTTCTCTTAATATCAGTAGTAGTAACGACATTACAAATGTGTGAAACCAACTTGCATTTTGAATGTATGTGATCAGAGTGCAATATTTGCTGGAATTTATTATTAATACTTTACAACACAAAAAATATCAAGAATACAAAAATTTAATAAATAATTAATCAGACAACTTTCGATATTAAATTATATAATACTTTAGCACTTACAAGGGAATAAACGTTCTTATAACAAGGGCATATTTGACAAAAATTATTAAGATTAATTTCTGTAATTAACATGGTAATATTGATAAAATAAACCGGTAAGATTCAACTATCTTCTAGATTCTTGCAAAGATTTGAAAGCAAGTTCAGTGGGAACAGAGGGTAATCCAATTACTCTATCTTTCAAATAATAATTGGTAGCTATCTTGATATTTTGTTGTAATTGAAGTGTTCGCCCTTTAGGAGGATTTTCCACATCTTTAGTGCCCAAAATTGCTATTTTTTTACTAAGGTTGTCAATGCTTCCAGCTAGTGTTAAAATTTTGCCACGCAATTCCTGGGCCTCAACTATTGTGTGCGTTTTCTCTCCACAATTCAATGACTGGCACATTTTACAGTACAGTGTGCATAACTGGTCAATTTCAGTTATGTATAGCTGCAAACGCTCATAAAATTGGCTAATTATTGGCTTCAAGTTTCTAGTTTCTTTCAACTTCTCTCGTGTCTCCAATAATTCTTTACAATGTATGCAAAGACGTAGATGTTGCTCCCCAGTTTTTGCATCAACTAATGAAAGAACAGAATTTAAACTGTTGTTTGAACTCGATCGACCTAAAGGTCTGAATGGAGGGAAGTTCTTTACAATGCTAGTACTTGCACCTTCATTTGGCTCACCATCTGCACCAAAACTCATGTTTACCATCTTTTTCGCTTCTGACAATTCTAGAAAACGTGTGCAATCATGGCACATAATAGCACCACACAATCTACAATGATGCTTTCTTCTCATCATATTGAAACTTCTGGCACAACTAGGGCACAATTTCACATCACGATCATCAATCCATGGTACAATTGCTTGCTCGTGTGTTTTCCGCTTTAGTGGATCAACGGGAAGATCTAACATTAGTTTTCCAAGTCTGATTAACAACTTATTTGTTTCCGCAGTGTATCGTTCCAATCGCTTATTTCGCAGCTCACGAAAAAATGCGGTGTGGCATCGAAATTCTCCAATTTCCTGAGGTTCATATCTGAACAAAGTACTGGAATGTGGTTCACTGATGGGCACGACATTACTACTAAATTCAGGAACAAAAACCTCATCGTCGATTTTTAATATTTTTTTCTTCGCCTTTTCAAAGACGTCTTTAAGAGATTTAAATACGTCTTGATGCTCTTTGTGGGCTTCATCTTGAAAGTGAATTCGCAGCTGGTGTTCTGAGCCTAAATCAGCTTTACAAATAGGGCATAAAAATCCTTCCAGTATTTCACCGCTTTCAGCCATCACACACTAAACAAATCACGAGTTTTTGCACTTAAACATCTTCTAACACGAGAACTTCAAACATTCAGTGGTTCATTTTATTCACTCTACAAGAGTTACACAGGCATTAATGACCATTATTACACCAATCAGGTTCCCTGCCGAGGCCGACCATAAGAGTTCAAGTTACTGCTGACAAGATAAGTCTGATTACATCTGTTAATTCAGGCAGATTGTGCACCGAGACACGGTGTACCATGAACTGACAGATGTTCTGTCCAGTATACTCTCTGGATCTGTCACAGAACACGGTACTGACAACGGTGTGAAGATATATTTCGTGCACCGTGCTTACGAGATAGATCCGTTCTCTCGTGCATTGTGGGCACAATGTTCGTCAACTGTCTTACACAGTATTTGTGGCGGATATTTTAAAACTCAATAATCGCCGACGATTATAAATTGATACACTGCGGAGGCCCAAAATCATGTGGATTAGGATTTAACACTGGAAAAAGTATGTCCGCCAATAAACGTTATTTTTATTCCGTTTTTGCTTTAGTTTACACTAAATCATTTAATGAAATATAACAAAATACTTCAAGAGTGCAACATACATATAGATAGTATGTAATGCTAATACACCTTACTCATAAAGTTCTTGTTAGTGAACCGTGACATTTGCGCAGATATTAAAAACTTAAAGGTAAAAATAGACATTATATTTAAATTTTATTTCATGTGTATATTTCATTGTCATTTTAACCCACATCTATAGATAAATAAAAGCGACTGTGGGTGTATCTGTTGCATAGAACCGCAAAAACTACTCGATCGATTTCACTGAAATTTTCACGCTTTGTTCATATTAATTCCTGGAGTATTTAGAGAGTGGTTTAAATTAAATAGGACAAGTTTTTTTGTAAAGTTAATCGACAAGGTGGACGACGAGCTTTGAGGCAACGGAAGTGAACCAGTGGCGGCTGGTGGGTTGCGAATTAGGAGGAGCGGCATGTATGTCCGAACTATCACATATATTTTACCCCTTCAAAATACGAGGAAACACACAAAATATGTATGGCAATTGTTTTACAAAGAAAACGAGTGAAAATAAAGTTGATGTTTCCACAGAAACAATGATAACTCCTGGTGCAAGATCCACGCCATCGACCTCAGGAAAAAAGTTATTTGAGTTTTTCTTCTCTATATATCTAGCAGAAGAAAGTGACAATTTTTTTTGTAAATAGTAAACATAGTGGTTGCATGATTGTTAATATTAGTGTAGTGTCTAAGTTCTAAGAATTTTGTGTAAAGTGTAAATGTTTATGTACCAGAAATAGGTTGACATATGTGATGAGTGGTATGTATAGTCAAACTTTAACATGCTATTTCTCAAAAGTAATTTTTTCACATTCAAGTGCAGATTTCTCATAGGTTTCAAATTTGAAGACCCTACAACGCTTCGTCTAGTTGTTATTCAACTAAATATATTTTAATAATACTTCCCGAGTGTTACGTGATGCATTTGACATGAAGATTTAGATTCATTTTTTCCACAAATTCTTCATATTTTTAAAGTCAAAGTGCAAATCATCACGTCTCCGTGAATTTCTGTTTCTTTAAAGACCTCATTTATGAAGAACGATTGCGTGTACGCAAAACTCACCTATACTGAAACAATGGAGAGGATTTAATATAATACAAACAATAAAACATGAGATGAAGTAAGAGCATCTGGACTATCATATGCTGTACCAACTATATTTCCACCTATTTTCAATGATTAATCAATCGATCTATTTAATAATAAATTTAACTTGCTTGAATGTAACATCTAGATCTGTTACTAACCTGCTTAAAAGAGCATTTACAATACTAAATGTACTACAAGAATAATCCTCCTAGTTCACTTGTGTGACGGTCTAGTAAGACGCGTCCTATGTTTGTTATTTTTTATTAGAAAAAGACGCTTCATTTGCAATGCGGAGGCATGGACAAACAAATGAAGGTGCATTGGTGAAATGTAATAAATCGCAATTATTCACATTATCGGAAACGAAAATTAAAATAGACTATGGGGACGGCAACAAATAAAATTATGGCGATTTTTGACGAAAAAACATGTCACCAAGTTGTTCGCCAACATGTCACATGTCACCGTTCAATAGGAAATAGAATTCGTAATGATACGAAATATTATACAGTGTGAGAAGACCGTCAGATGTTATAAAAAGGTGACGAACAGAACTGTATTTATTTATTAAATAAAAGGAAACCAGTATTTTTAAAATAAACCACGGACAATATCATTAATCGGGAACATTTTGTAGAAATTGTGACAGTATCGCGAAGTTTATTGAGTGAGTATCATAAATAAAAGCAGAAAAACGAAAGAACATTGTTGTGAACAAGTCGTCATTTGTTTAAAAAAAAAAACAACCTGGTCAGAAGATATAACTTCATGGGACGCAGTCGAGCCGAGTTACGAGGAGGATCGGTGATTAAGCCGCGGACGATAGAAGTGTGTTGGAATTCGAACGTTGAAATGCAGCGGAAAATGGAGGATGTTCCTGTTTACAATTAGTGTGGAATAGGATATGGATGGTAGAGATCGATAGGTCGTAGAACTACAGCAAAGGGAAGTGTAAACAAACATTTATTATTCTATTATTTCCAGATTATAACAAGGCTAAGAATGTCATTTTATTTTAAGGTATTGAGAGAACATGGCTATAGCCATGGCTATAGCATATATGCATAAATTTATTAAGGATTAAATAATTGTTTTAATAAATTGACAAAGTGCACTTGCTTAATGATGATATTTTCGATTGGTGAAAGCAAAGAAAATTAATTGTAAATATTATTGTTAGGATATTGTGAAAAGGGTTTTACATGTATTTTGTCTGTTGTTATTTGTTAAATTTGTACAAGTAGCGAGAAGATTCTCGCCAACATTTCAGAATAAAGGAAAGAAAATTCAGAATAAATTCAGAATGAAGTTATTTGATTTTAATTAGAAAACTTATGAGTTATTATTTACGACGGTATTATCCCAGCCAAATACGAATAAATTTGAATTCAAACCTCTTCCCAAGCAGTAATATTATTATTTTCGATTCCCTATATAGGGTCGATTCGCGACTTCAAAGAAATTTGTAAGAATGGTGCTTCGCAATCCATGGGTAAATAATTACGTACGGGTTTATTTATTTGTGTAATTTCAGGAAGGCATATTTAGATGGGGTTGCGGGGATATATATTTATTATAGATATATAGAAACCACGACACTTGCAAATACTTTTACTTGTCCAAGATATAAATTAATTAGTTGAAATTAATAATCAGTCTAGGGAAAGTATTACTTCCCAGCTTTTTCAATGCAATATCATGACTGAACACACTGACTTGAAAATTTCACCTTATAACTGCTAATAAAGAAAATACTGGCCCAGTTAAACATAATCCAACCCTATCAAGCCAGTCTTCACTCTTCTCTGAGCACAATCGTGCATTCTTTGTCAATATTGTTTCTTAATTTTTTGACAAAGAACATCAAAAGATATAAGAGCTCTCTTTCCATCATAGTTTGATTTGCTTTCTAAGCTATCTGATAATGCCCTTCTCAAATTTTCTTGTGCCGTCTGCCTTATCTTTTGGATTTACACGCAGAACACTGGAAATTTCGTGGAGATGTTTACTTCCTTGAGTCTCGGTCGCCTCATAGTACACTGTAGCTCCTTTTCATCGTAACATAAGGACTTCCAGCGAATATCCCTTTCATCAAAGTGCACTCACTTTCAAAGATATGAAATCGAATAAACATGGTAAAACAATTATGTATCATAAATGTCTTATGCTAGGTCTTTAAAATCAACCACACCAGAAAAACTAAACAATATAGTGAAAAAATATAGGTCTATGCTTTCATCAAATTTCATTTTTAATTCATATTTTAAAAAAATCCTCTCTTGTACTATCCTGTCCATGAATGTATATTGACTTAAATTAGCAGAGTTTGAAATTTGAGGGGTGAGCGTTAAAAACGTACAAAAATATTTTGAATAAGAATAAAATGAGCGTTTAGTATAGTAGATGTGATGTAACATACCATACCAAGTGCATGAGTACTGTACAGTGGCGGCTCGTGGTCATACTATTAGGGTGTGCAACACCTCTCTTCTCTCTCCCTTCCTCCCACCCTCTTCCTCTCTCTCTCTCTCTCTCTCTCTCTCTCACACACACACACACACACACACACACACACACGCCCATACATATAGGTATACATTACAAGCATACATATATATTCATTAACGTAAATGATGACAATTAAAAGGAGGCAACTTATGAAGTTTGATAACATGTTGAATAGTTCCTTTTATCAGCAACGATGGTTGGCTGCATTTCTTTTCACTATACCCGCTTCGACTTCGCTCGGCAAGGACCCCTCCGAAATATTTACTACTTGCGTCGTGTCACCGCATGATTCCAGAACGGTTTTTCAGAGTGTCAAGAAACACATTAATTTGAAACTTTTTTACTCGCACTTTTACTATATTTCCCATAAACTCGCTGTACAAATTTAAGGTTAAAAGTACAAGTTTCTATACCCAATACTCAAAAATCTGGGTAGTTTACCGTCTACACTATTTGACGAAACACAAAGGTTGTGTCGCTTCAGTAAATGCTGTTTCTTTTTAGCATTTTTTTCTGTAACATTTTCATTGATGTCAGTTTACTATTTTCGACGCTATTCATTGTCAGTTCTACTTCATAGAAAAACGAACACTCTAACTTTGGGTTTTCAAAACGCATTAAAAAGTAGCTTAATACATACATTTACACAATACATTTTGGTTTTCACATGCTTCGGAATGGATTTGTAGTTGCAACTCGCTTTAAAATAACATTCGATTAACACAATACTTATGAATGCAGCACTGCACAGCAATGTGTTTGCGTTTCGCGCGCTACCGAAGAATTGCTTTGGAAGGGATGAGAGCTCATTTAAGTGCAGAGATATCTCACACTTTCTTCGTTCAATGTCACACTTACTTCTCTTAAAAACTTGTGCCAGCCGAGTGTTACATCTTCATCACATGTCAAGGCACTTCCAGAGGTCGCCACTGCGTCTGCGCAGAATTGTCCGCACTGTTCAGAGTCTGCTCCAAGCGCCCATAAGCGACCATTGTTCTCCCCTCTTTCCCCTCCAGCCCCGCGGGACCCACCGACACACTCGGCTCGTTCGCATTTGCCGAGTTTGCTCTAGCTGGCTGGTCACGAAGGACATTGGCGACGGACTGCCAATCGCAGCTTCCGAACGGCGCGTGTTTTGAAATACCATGTTTAGGAAGCGCTCTGAGAGGACTTGTATTCCCCTCTTGTTAAGAAATGTTTAATAAAAATTGCATCGCAATTGTTTGGGTGTGCACATGCGAACGTGCGAATACCCACGAGCCGCCACTGGTACTGTATCATAAACTTTTCACAGAAACAAGAAGTCAATACTTACAATTCGATAAATGAACGATTGAATGATACAAAAAAATCTTCATCAGTATCAAGTAACTATTAATACTTCTAATTGTTGCTGCGAGAGTATTTAGGTTTATTTGCATAATCTTGAGTTAATGATTATCCAAATAAACATCAATCGGCGCAAACCACGGTGCACACACAATGCATACATATAAGTTGGAGAAATCTAAGACTTCTAAATGTGACGACACAAAGATCACCTTCAGACAATACCTTCTATTAGAATAATGGAAGTGTCAGTGCCGAGAAATATAGTTGGTTTTGGATAATATCGGTAAGCGCCGAACCGGTAAAAATGTAATACAATGTCTAAAAGTATCCTATAGATTACGGCATGAGAAACGTTTCATTGAGGCATTCGGCCTCAAAAGTTTAAGTTTTAAGACCTTAGAACGCTTCGTTTAGGAGTTATTTAGCTATGTAGATTTTGTCAATGCTGTCGAGTGTTGCGGGTTGAATTTGAAATGACTATTTAGATGCGTTTATTTTCAACAAACCCTTCACATTTTTAATGCAATTCGTCACGTCTCCGGGAAATTCTTTCTTTAGAGACCTCATTTATAAAGAGTTATTTGTCTGTGAGAGCCGCAAAAGTTATGTATACTACTGAAATAGTGTGACGATAATCGCTATAAATGTTAAAATATTAGAATTGAATTATATTCTCCATTTACATTGGCTTGGAGCGATTAGTACGTGGTGCTATTTCTGAGAACCAAATGGAGTGTTTGTTGTAAATGAGATAAGATCATGTTTTTAATTATTTAATATAGTGTTTATTATTATATAATTTACTGTGATATCATGTGCATGGTGCGTATTTACCAAAGAATTCAAGTTTTATTGACTCAGACTTTGCAGTCCCGTCAGGTTTTGTGGTTATGTCCACGAGGGAGGTTATAAGAGCTTTTCATTAATTTTGTTTTTGACTTGCGAATAAGTAATTGCCGGAATAGCCGTAAAACTGCCGAAGACTCTACTCATTTCTCTCCTCCAAAACCACGCAGTCAAGAAAATAACAGCACACCTAAAACCACTCCAAGAAATTCTTAAAGGCCCAGAGGTTATAATTACCAAACTCATCCCCGCCGAGATCAATATACTAAAAATCCTGAACTAAAAATGCTCCCGCTCCCCGCATCCTAACCCTGTTCTTGTGGAGCGCAAGAGGTTGTTTAAACCAGAAAATACCCATCCTTACTGAGTTCGTAAAAGACCACTCCATAGGGATTCTTTTACTCCAGGAGACGTGGCCGACACCCGACAGACCCTTCACCATTCTAAAATACATCACAACTCGATTGGACAGAACAACATCCTCTGGAGACCCCACGGCTATCCTTGCACGATGCTCCATCCCACACACTCCATGTTCTCTCCCTCCAAACAACTCCACTTGAATGTATTGGCATTGCAATAGGGACCTCCTCAACCCCAATCCTCATTATATCGTGTTACAAGAAACCCAGGATACCAATCCCCAATTCCAACCTTGACATTCTAAATAACTTCCTCCACCCATTCATAATTTCCGGCAACCTAAACTTACTTCAGAGGAACCTCAACCAACGGTCCTTCCACGTCCGCCACCTATCAAACATCTCACCCAATCACCCGATCCAAGCCGGCGTCCCACAAGGAACCTTCTTATCTCCGATTCTATTCTCCATTTACATCAACGATGCCCCACGTAACCCGGGGCAAACCTTCCTACACGCTGGTGACCTTACCCTCCTTTCATTCCCTAAACCGATCTCTCATCCGACTCCGAGAAGAATTAAACGCTTTCAACATTTAGGCCTCCCAAAATGCTATCATCAACCCTTCAAAATCACAAGCAATCATCCTCCCCTTACCATAGCATGCACACCCATTCCCTGGAAAGACGAAATGAAATACCTTGATCTATCCTCCCCCGCCGTCTCCTTCGGACCAAGCGCATACACCAAACAACAACAACAAAAGTCACACGAATCACCAACGCCTTATACCTTATCCTCACCCACTCATCCCTTCCCACGAAAAAGGAAATCCAAACTAATACACCTACATTCGTCCTATCATATCATACGCACATCTCACTTGGATCGCCACTTCCCACGATAACCACATGAAAATAACCCGAATGGGAAACTATGTCCTTCGTCTCATATTCCGCCCACCCATGTACACACCTTTCAACTTCCTCAGATCTCAAAACAAAATCCCCCACATCCTTACAAATTTCCACCACTCTACAATAGTCCACGTCAGAAAATATACAAACAACCGTTCATTTCGAAAAGTAATTCTACCCCACCCCCACATCCTCATAAACCCGCCTCGTCACTCCCGCAAGAAAACACCCATTAGATATTCTCCAACTCTCCCCTCCCATAACCTAAGTCAGCTGGCAAAAGACAGACGTGACAAAGACAAAACAAAAGACAAACATACGACAAATGTGACACAAAACGACAAACCCGCAAAAGAAAGACACATAACAAAACGACAAAGTCGCTACAAACCGATAAAGAGGCAATAAAATGACAAAATGCAACAAATCGACAAAAATCCACACATTCCTACCGTCAACAATAGCACCTGCCAAACCTCACTCCCCCTGTGTGGGAGGGGACGGCCCTCGCCGAAAAGGGCCGTCCCTTCCCACACTCCATCCTACCAAATCCCCATTCTCCCCTCTCCCACCACCCAGAAACCCCTACTCTCCCGCAACCCGTAATAAAATAACCCATCAACCCCAACTCTCAATCCACGTCCCCATTTGGGGGAGAGGAGTAAAAACACTGAAAAATGAAAACAGGCGACAACCTGTTCGAAGAGGGTCAGGCGAACGTAACCTATCACTCGTTGCTGAGGCTGTGGCTTTCAGTGATTTCCAGAATTACAATTAACTGACATTAAAAATTGGTCACCCTCACTTAATTCTCCCTGAAGGCAAAATATTACTATACTTAGGTTTTTCTTACGAGGCATCTGAGGGTAGTATATCCAAGATGGAATATAGCACGGCTCTTCGCGTCTTTCTCAGTCGTGCCGCTAGAGTCGCTTGATCTGCAGCACTGCTTGATATGGTCGCGATCAGCGTCACCTTGCGGCAGGACCGAGAAAAAGACAAAAAGTCATGCCATATTCCATCTTGGAGATTCTACCTACTGATGCCACGTTAGAAAAACCCAAGTATAAAGAGAACATACGTATTTAGCGTTTCAGTAATACAGTAAATACAATATTTTTTATGGTTTACTAGTTCATTTCTATGTGTTTACGGACCTGAAACAAAACGGTATTGCCTTGCAGGCCTTTCTGATTGCCTCTACGCTCGGGCCTTTTGAGTACTTTATGGCCCGCTCTAATACCAATACAACACATACAACATTTGTATGAATTCGATATATTAAAGTTAATATGTAAGAAAATACAATACATTAATAGTGTAATGCTCAAATAAGTAAAATAACTCGTTATAAACCTTATTTTTCTTAATTGATAGGAAAATTGTAATTTGCAAATGTTTCCGTGAATTTATAATTGCCACCAGAGATATTTCACTGTTACGTGTCACCTTTTTTAGACATGCTTCTTGAGTAGCAGTACTACTCACAGTAATAAGATGTATAAGGTACATCGACTAACATCCTCGAAATATTTTTTTTATGTTATGAAATATTCTAAATAACTTTTGGCAATAGAGGCAAGTAACCTCCAAGTACCGTTTCATCAGCGCAATTTACAGTTTTACAACTCTCAAATACACCATAAACATTTGCATATATTTCTGGAGATTTTACAGGAAACTAATGTCCGTAGCTTTGTTAGCTTTTGTGAGAATTTCCATAAAACGTCACAATATTCTTTCATTTTGTACGAAAAAAATCAGTCAGAATCATTGTATAGTCATAATCCATGTTTTGTTGGTCCTTCATTCTGAAAAACCGAATGACGGCAAAATGTCTGTCTGCCCGTCCATCTGAACAACTAAACCATCAGCAGGATTTTCATCACAATTTATATTCCCCAATCGATCGGGCTGATGTTGTGACCTCTTGAATTGGAAACAGATAATATCATTTTGAGGTTTACTTTTCACGAAGCCCCGAGACATTTTCAAAAAAATGACACCAAATTTTTTGATTCAATTTTTGACCTCGGATAGTGTGAAGGATCATTAAGAGATTAGAGCAGGTCTGATTTTCATTAAAAATCCTTAATTTTTCGAAAATTGCAAAATTTAAAAATTTTTTAGTGACTTCCTACAAGTACAATTTTGAAGATAATTTTTTTTTCTCTTAAAGAAATGTGTTCGTCAGAAACAGATCTTGTCATGTTCAATTTTTCGAAAGTATGAGTATAATTTTCGTAATTTTGCATTAAACAGACAACTTTTATCTTTTCAACAAGTATTTCTCACAGAAATGACTCCAAAATTTTTCTTTAAATATTTTTCTCGTTAATAGCAAAGAAATATAAAGATGTTGTGAATGCTCTATTTTCAGGTCACACTCTATATTTTCGAAAATTGCAAAAAAAAATTCGGAATTGTAAATTTGAATTTTGAAGGCTTCATTTGACACATTGTCAGTTTGCAAAGTGATAACACTGGTTTCAAAATTCATTCCAATTCATCTCATTGTTGTCAGTCATGGTAATTATACAATGTAGATAACATTCTTATGAAAAGAAATAGATTGAAGGAAGCTTATAAACTTAGCACTAACAAACACACTTCATTACCTAAGAAGTTTTGATCGTTGATTATGGTGTTCAAAAATTCATTACACTTCAGTGTAATCAAAGCAGGCTTGTGTGAAATTATTCTTACTTTTTTGTATTACATGCTGCAAATACTGTAACGATTAAATTTATTCATGTGTGTTTCATTTATAAAAGTTAGAAATTGTTCCTGGCTATTGAAATTAACACAGGTATCCACCACAGGTACTTTGTTTGATTTGGTTGAATTTGATTCTCAAGTAGCAACTCTAGTTAAAAAAAAAAAATACCTACCTGTCTGATATGACCTGCACAAAAAAATAAAATTTAAAAAATGTATACCGATTTATTATAAGAATTTAATGGAAGCAATTTGTTTGGAGATTTGAAATGAAACATTTGAAGGTTTGTTTGTTGTGTATTGCTTTTTGGATCTTTATTGCTGAATCTTGAATGAATAACTTTTAATATATAAAATTACATTTTTTTTCATTTTCAGTTTCACAAACAATTCTACATAATCATTTAGAGGGATTGTTTACACATAGGGCATTGTTGATATTGTAATACACATTGTCGTAAACATTGTCCATGAAAAATATGTCGACATGGAGTAATACGAGCAGTTAAAAAATTCATTTCATCTAAACAAACAGGACATGTAGTGTCTCCTCTTTGTGCCATTTGATCTTTAGTTGCCAATGGAAAGCGTTCTAAGAGCTTTAATTGTTCTTTAAATGGTTCGATACACTCTTCTTGTAGCTGTTGAAATGCAATTATTACATTTGTGTACCTGGAAAAGATATGTAATGACACATTCTGACTATTTAAAAAAAATGAAAGCATGTTTACCTGAGAAGAGTTAAATCATATATGTTTTCTTATTGTTATCCATATAAAATTATTGGAATAAAAGTAATCTTGAAATGTTAAAATACTATTTTAGTCTTACTTATTTATCAATGTACTTTCTAGTACCCAAAATTAAAATTTTTCACATTAATGGTGAACATCAAGAAAATATTCAAACTCCATGCAATTTAAGCTTTCTAATACTTACATAACAACCATACACAGCACAATATTCCCTGAATCTTGATTAAGTGCAATAATTATATTTATGATAGATAAGAGAATTGCTAGGGAGTTCATTAATAGAGGTATCCAATATTCCTCTAAGCCTTCAAATATGTACAGATCCATGTATCTAACTGCAGTAACTAAAATATTATCTTTAGGGTTTTCTGTAATTAAAAAAAATATTCATTGGAAGAATACATTCATAAAATATCTATTTTCATTTAAAAGTATTATGAACTCCAGTTCAATCTATTTCATCAATCTTCATTTTAATGAATGAATGTTAGCATAACAAGAAAATCTTTTTACCAAGAACTGAAAGTTCATCAGTGAATAATTATCCAGAACACTCCAGAGAGTAAAGAATGCACATGATTACAAAATTGAAACAATATGAGAAGAAATTATAAATTCAATGAATACTTACTCAAAAACTGTGTGATAATGAAATAAAGAGCAGTGGTGATGATAAATGGAGCACATGGCTCTAAGTCATCAAACTGAAGAGTAATTGTAATAAGCACAAAACTCATGGCTACTCCTTTTCCAAGCCGAAGAATAATAAATGTTGTTGTCAAACGCAAGAAATCAGCTGTTGTAGTGGTGAACATTATTTGAGACCAGTGACGTGTCTAAAGAAGATTATGAAAGATGTAAATATATCTAATAGTAATGTAAAGCATCTAAAGCAATTTGACATTAACTTCTTACAAAATTTTTACCTGAAGGGACTGATAAAGATAAGCTAACATAGTACAAAAAAGAAGTGCATATAAGCTCACAAACTTCTGGTCTGGGCAGTAAGCTTTTTCTGATACAAGAAAATATAGTACCTGTAATAATGAGAAACTAAATCATATATCGTATAGTTACTCATGAAATTCATTCCAAAATAAACTACCCATAAACAGCACAATTATTGAGAAATGAAAAATCAAATCTGAAAGCATTTACATGTATATTCACTCATACTGGTATCCTTTTTGAGGATATGTTAAGATGCTTATATAGCCTAATTTCCTTTCATTAGCATGAAAAAATATTTAGAAAAATATTTTTTTTAATGAAATATAAATATTATGATTTCAATTAAATTACATCCTTACATCTTTGTAGATAACCTACACAGATGTTTCCATATTAAACTGACACACTTTATAAAGACTACTAACAATTGTGTTTTATACCTGAATTACTGTGGTATGAATGGTGTGCAGGCTACTATACAATTCATGAAGCCATAAGAAAAAAAGAAGAACTTGAAGTGAAGCATACTGGATGGTTCTTGGGTTAAATAGAGATAAACTGATCATTCTGAAAATAAAAATAAAAATAGTCTGTCAAATTTTACGTATTGAACAATGATGTAAAGTAAAATTGAAATTTTATATTTAAAGGTTAATTAAAAGGCAAAAAATACATTTTAAATAAAAGTATTTAACAAAGGAATCTCTCTAATAAAATAAAAGACAAGGAATCATGGAAATCAAATAAGACCAAAATCTATGAAACCTAAATGTTTGCGAAGTTACAGTTTTCTAAATTCTCAAGTTTTATTAGTATTTTGTTTATTCAAAGTTGAATTCTTAAAATGGCATAATTATTTTCCTGAAAAGTATTTTTAAAAGCTCATTTACTATCTCAGGCATTCAGCATTGTAAAATCTACAAGATCTGTGAAAGTGAAGACAAGTGAAGGAAAATATTTAACAATACTAAGTTGATTAAGTAGATAAGACTGTTATTTGGAATGGAAAATATTGTGTGTATCTAATTATTTGTTGTTTTGTTTTAATATATTTCTTATAATATAATTAATGCAGGGGTTACTTTGTATAATATTATTATTCCTTCTCATCATTCCGAGATGTAAGCAAACCATTCATTGTCTTATTGTTTACTTTCCTACTTTTAAATCTCTTTTGTAAAACAGGCAAAATCAAAGTTGACATGTGACAATATCAATTAAACTGCTGACTGCAAATTTAATGAAGAATAGAGCAATCACATGGATTTAGTATACAAATATATTTACACACCAGTTTCATACTGAACAAGACTTTCAAAAACATCCTAAAAGAGCACTGGGTCTACATTGCAATTGGGATATTAGAAATGCAAATTTCTATTTTGAAATTAACATATTATTGACATTTTGCTGCAATAAATTAGTAACTGCCTTTCTTTTCCTCAATAAATGAAGATATTCATTTTAGATAAGTCCTTGGGTCCTTCATTTCAAAGGATATACCAGTACTTGAAATTTCTCAGGTGCTTTGGTTCAGTTGAGGACTAAAGAACTTTTACCTTGCAACCACACAATTAGTCATTCATCGTAAAAATATTGCTTTCATTCTGAATACACAATAGAATAATGTAATCATGTTATTATAAAAAACAAAAGAATCCTTTCCTTTCATCAAATCTTGTATGAGTGATGATACATGCATATGCAAAAGTAAAGAAAACAAAAAAGTTTGAGCAATTTCCCATCTACTTTATTAATTTAATCAGTACTTACCAGCCAAGAATGTATAAAAAACATTCAATAATTAAATGTTCAAAGTTCAGAATTTTCTGGAGTTTCAAAATTACATTGGTTAGAAAAATGTTTATTTATTACAATATTTTCTTCTCATATCTTGATATACTCTCCAGTATTTTTCACACTTTATCCTTTACATAATCTTGATAATATATTCTATTTAATACTTATTAATTGTTCTTTAACACAAATTATGAGTTGGTTCAAAACGCACCTCACAATTCGAAATATGCTACCGCAAGTAATGTAGCCAGTTATCAGAGGTACCACAACCACTGCATAAAGAGAGGCAGCAAGCAAAAGAATTGTCATGTTCACATGATAAACACGGGCCGCAAAGGGAACCAGAAAAAGGACAGCCAATAAACATCCTGAAAAAAAGTGAAATGGAAGATTAAGGAATGGCAACAATATATTGATACATATGAGGTATACCATTCGTCTGGGGTATTTTTTGTGCTTTACAGGAAATTTGCAAAATACATGCAACACGAATACAAATCCTAGGCATAAATTAATGCAAAATATAAACAGTATTTTCAACAAGATCATTAAAAGGAAAAAGCCTATTTATTTAGTGCGACGAATATGTATTTTTATAAAAACAATTTAATTTTTCTTGTTTTGAACAGCTACTAGCTAATGTGAAGAAAGCATTGAAAGAAAAAGGTAACATGATAGTAGTTTATGCAATTAGTTTATAATGTTAAGCTTTATTGTATGAGCACATGTTCTGAATACGTGCGACGTAGGGAGCGAGTTTTCAAATCTGTACGAAAGCAATAAAGCAATTTTGCGAAACAACTTTCTTGTGACATCTCGGGTAATTGACATCCAACGCCCTCTGGAAAGCAAATTCAAGATGGCGTTGTTGACATTTTTGCGAGAAAACGGTGGTCTATTATTCCGTTTACCTTTACCTTCCAACGATTTTCTCACTGCGATTGGCTGAATGTGTGATGACGCAATCATTCGTACCGTAAATGCTAATACTTCTTCTTTTGTGCCGTAAAATGCCCGATTATAAACGATTTCTTGCAACAAAACAAGGTCGTTTATAATGATGGAAAACAAAAACGATGTTACGTCGCAGCAAAGGCAAGATGATGTGCATTTTAATATTGAAAGTGTGCATTTTTCAGAACAGTCGAAAGCGCCGTAATGGAAATGGACCACATGGGAAGTGCAAAAAGGTAAACAATGGAGATTGGTTTTCTTTACTGTTG
Organism: Teleogryllus occipitalis; assembly: GCA_011170035.1. Taxonomy (NCBI): domain Eukaryota; kingdom Metazoa; phylum Arthropoda; class Insecta; order Orthoptera; family Gryllidae; genus Teleogryllus; species Teleogryllus occipitalis. The sequence goes on along the minus strand of BLKR01003654.1, from coordinate 3,567 downwards.
CGGATCATATTTCCGAGCGTAATTGCGTTCAAAAAAGGTAACAGGGTGGGGACCGTGTGTCCGTCCGTGTGTGTGTGTGTGTGTGTAGTCGTTATCGAATATCTTATATTTAAATAAATTGAAGTTCCTTCTGAAATCTGCGTCGTGGAAACCAGTTCGTGCTTGTTTGTGCCGGTCCGGGGCGGAGGGCTAACTCGTTCCGCGCGGTTGCGATTTCTGTGTCCGCGCCACGGCGGCGGCCGAAAGGGAGATTTGTTTAGCGAATGCACCCTTCCGGGTCAACTTCCCCCGGGAATTTTAAGAAATGCAGCGACTGAATGGCGCCACGGCCCACCCAGGCACTTTATTTACATCCAGTGCAAGCGAGAGCGCCAATTACGGAAGTTTCCACTCAAATTAACTGTAAAACGAGGAGAATTTCGTACGACGCAGGGGCCTTTGGCCAATCGTACAACTTTTCGCAACATTTTGAATAACCTTTTAAAACTTTTGGGTGAATGAAGGGGAGGACAGAGTCTTGGTGCGAGCTCGCAAGCGCCAGCCGAAATCAGAATGGTTCGGGCGAGCGCCCACGAGCGCCCGCGAACGCCCACGAGCGGCCAGCCTAATCAGAATCGTTCGGGCGAGCGCCCGCTAGAAGAAACGTTCAGGCGCGAGTCCGCTAAGGAGAATCGTTCGGGCGAGCGCCCGCTAGGGAGATAATCATCAGAGAAAGACGGTCGAGTGCACGAGGATTTTGTTACGGGCGGATGTCCGCTAGAGACTTAGATCTTGCTTCAGGCGAGTGCCCGCAAAGTTTTATTTTATAGTTTGATTGCGACATGTGGCAAATTCACCCACACCAGTTCGCGTGGCAGCATGACACGCCTCTTTTAGTTACGCGGCGTGATTTTAATTCTATCGGAAATATTATAAACCGATTAGTCTACTGGATCTGAGCTGTCGTGACCTTGTTGCATCACGCCTGGCAGGGTGGAAGGCGGCGACCCACTGCACCTCGCCAACAAAAGGATCCGGCCGTCAGGGACGTCTGCCTCACCCCTCTCCGAGGCGAAACAGGACACTGACCGGTGGAAGTGAATTTTCCAGAGGCGTGTTCGCCTGCAACTCAATAGTGATGTTAGTGGAGCACCGGGCAATGGCCTCCGCTCCGACCCTCAAGCACTTTTCATAAAAAAGTCTCTTCTTTGATAAAAAAAGGGAATTGGAATAATTCTCGAGGAAACATTGGCCGTGCAGTGGATTCTTTTGAATTAATGTCTAATTCCATGTTTTTGTTGTAATTCTAATTTTTAAGATTCTATTGTATTGATTTTATGTATTATAATTAAGTGTTAGGGAAGGGAAAATAATACCGCTGAGCTCATGCGCAGTATTTGCAATATTTTTTCATAATTTGGATATTGCTAATTGTTTTTATTAAATTTTACGTTCCCTTAGAAGAATTTTTTCTCATTTCATCCATCGTGAAGTAATGGATTTCTCAGCAACATCCATCCACCGCTCCTCATTTCAGGCTCTCACCGCTTCCTGACCTAGCCGGCACCTTGACTCAAGTAAGAGGCACAGACACAGACAGGCTCAGGTACAGACACTGGCGTCGAATATATCCGTCCAGATTACGTACGGACGGATTTGGATATATATATATATATATATATATATATATATATATATATATATATATATATATATATATATATTGTGACGTCACGGGGTTAAACAACCCCATAACGCCACCATCAGCTATGTAAAGTAGCCCACTAACAGAGAGGACTAGGGTACGCGGCGGAACGATGGCCGGTAAACGCGCCATCTGCCCGCAGCTTTTCAAACTGCGACGCCCGAACTAGTGAGTAACGTTTTTCTGTGAGGTCACGAAAGGGGGAGAATATGCGCCCCTCCAACATTTCCCCAGGCGCGAGTAACATAAGTATCGCGGCGCGCCTCGGAGGAACTCTCTTTTACGGCGACTGTGACGGCGACCAGAAGAAGCTCTTTTGCTACAACAGTAACAGCGAGTACAAATAGATAGTATAGGAGTTTATTTTAACTTGATAGTTAAAAGCTAGCTCGGAAAGCGTATCTTAGAAAAGTGAAGTAATTAGGAAATAGAGTGCAAAATCATTCGTCGCAGTCACAATAATTCGGAGAGCAAGCGAAATAACTGTTTGACGTCGAAATAACTTCAAAGTTGTAAAATTCGCGCAGAAGGACATTAATTAAATCCAGCATCTCACATTGCACGCTGAGACCACACATGCCTAAAGTGTGGTAGGTCGGCCGAGCATTTGAGCATAACTCCTGCAACATTAATAATTTCGAGGCTGGAAGCGCGAACGAACGTGTACGAGGCAGTGGAAGACGGACGACCCCAGGAAGAGCGAAGCGTAGGCAAGAAGGACTTGGTCTAGAGCGAGGATAGTACGGGTTCGGAACGAGAGAAAGGTGTGGAAATTGGAGGCTTGGCGGCGTTCGAGCGGAAGGAACTGCTTTCGTCGCAGCACAGCACGCGAGACGAGGCGGCAACGCGGGACGAGCGGCAGAAAATCCCCAAGGTTACCTACAGGCGAGCGACGCGGAGCTGTTGAGGTAAAGGAACTGGCAACGTTTATGCAGCGTTCAGCTGGGGAAAGAGGATAGTGGTAAATACACGACCATCAGTGTTAAAAGTGGGTGAAACGTCTAGAATAGGTGGGAGAAGTATTTCGAACTGTGTGAGTGGCAGTTTCCAGGCCATTTACTGCACGTATCATTAGATTAATTTAAATAGGCTATACCTTGTACAATTTTACGTAAATGATTCAGAAGTTTTATATGTTGTCCAGTTAATATTATCTAGAAAGATCAATTTGTTGTATTGTGTTTAAAGTAATTGCTTTTGTGACATGTAAAAGGGTCTGAATTAAGTAACGTGAATGCCACGTATATTTTTTTGTGTTCAGTGTTATAGTGAGTGCGAAGCCCAAGGCTAGCACCTGTGAAAGGGTTTCTTTGAAACAAGTATCAAATTCATTTGAAAAAAAGCTGTGCACGGAAAACTAGAGGCCAAAAGAGTAAATAATTTAGTAGTGGAAAAACTCAGAAAAGAGTGATCAAATCGTAAATTGTAGTTGATGAAAGTGTGTTCAGGCAGTCTAGGTGACGCCTATATGTTTTTGGTTTTTTGTCTTGTTTCATTTTTTCAGTGACCAGCTACTTAAAGTGCAATAACCTGTTGTGAAATTGCGTCACTGTAAATTTTCTCATTGAATATATGTTCATATTATTCGTATTTTATTTGATTCATTGTGTTAAGGGTTCAGACCTTTCTCATACCCGAAAGATCCTGCTTCCTGAGAATTGTAAGCTCGCTTCACGAGCATTCATATATATATATATATATATATATATATATATATATATATATATATATATATATATATATATTGTTATTGCTCGTTCCGAGCAAGAGTGTGTCCCGCGGCAGGCGAGACGGAACGAATGCGAGGCACGATACTTTGGCGGTTGGGAGAGAATCGTGGGAACGACGACGGGTCAGTCGAGGAGGGAGAGTAAAGGGCGGCG